>JANHGO010000304.1:0-42263 GCA_024606505.1 Aquila spilogaster
TAAAATGGACGACACGGTGGACATATACCGGGTGATATATCATAACTGTGTGTGTGCACACGCAAACAGGCTCTGTGCATATGTGTTTGTAGATCTAAAAAAAAAAAATTAAAAAAAAATTATTCATATATATAATATAAATATATATCAGTTTGAATACTGTAAGAAAAACTGAAGTGATTTCTCAGGCTATCCCCAGCTGTCATTTGCTTCTCGCTACCGGACAGGTGAATCAAAGACGCACGGGAAAATCTGTGTGTTATTTTCTGAGAGACTAGTGAGTCTCAGCATACTTCCACGTGTGAGAAATGGTCTCAGGAAGGTACACAGCGTAGACGATGGGACTTCACAGTTCTGTGTGTATATTCACACACATTGCTTCTAGAAGTGGTCATCATGATCATAGAATCACTAAGGCTGAAAAAGACTGATAAGACCAACCACCAAACCATCTCCACCATGCCCACTAGCTATGTTCCTCCGTGCCACATCTGTGTGTTTCTTGAACACCTCCAGGGAGGGTGACCCCACCGCCTCCCTGCGCAGCCTGTTCCAATGCATTGTCACTCTTTCTGAGAAGAATTTTTTCCTAATACCCAACCTGAACCTCTCCCAGCACAACTTAAGGCCATTCCCTCTTGCACTATCACTGCTACTGGGGACAAGAAGCCAAGCCCCACCTCACTACAACTTCCTTTCCAGTCATTGTAGAGAGCGGTAAGGTCTCCCCTGAGCCTGCTCTTCTCCAAACTGAACAATCTCAGTTCCCTCAGTGATGATGTATTCTGACCCGGTAGCTGCTGTTTCAGCTTATTTATTCCTGTGGTGGGTTTAGGTAAGCCCAGTAAAATTCCTCATTCCTCGTTCCATCCAGCCTTGCTCTAAAGACAGCAATTTGTTTCTATAATGCCTTCAGTTATTACCTACAGAACAGTTCTTAATACCCAAAGAAAAAATTAGTTTCAGAGTCAAGCAGCAGCAGATTGGAGGACATAGGGTAGGAGAGAAATACTTGAGAGTGATTAACTATGGAGAAGGTCACCCAAATGGCCCCAACTTACACATAGTTCCTGTTAAGTTCAAACTTTACACCAAACCCTATGTATTGTATGACAATATATAAGGCCTCAAATAACTTGCAGATCTTCATTCAGATTTATTCTCTAATTCTTTTCTGCTATATAGACAAATGCTGTTTATAAGAAAAAAAAACCCACAAACCAACACAGGTAATGGGAGATACAGTTTTCTCTGTATCCTGCCTCTAGTACTTTCATCTGAGGCAGTCTTCTATTATGTCTGTAGAATGCATATCAGATTGTCCACACAGCAATTTGTGTACTCAATAATCCATAGCTAGAAGTTTTAAAGAGCTGAATGTACAGTTCAGTTCAGTTGCTGCTGATGAAAGATGCACAACAGTAATTTGAAATTTGATGTATCCCAAGTTATGCACACTGAAATGAAATTGAAATATAATCACATACATCATAGATGGAAAGAGCAAATTGTGCTTCCACAAATGCCTTCCCTGCTTGTATCCCCTCATCATGAACTGCCAAACATTAGTTCTTCATCTGGAACTTTTTATTGTCTGCAAGAAATTACAGAGTTTCATTACTATTTTACCCTTTGGACTTAGTCTTATAAAGCCAGTACTGAAGGATGATAAAGAAATCTAGAGTAGATTTTAAAACTGGAGCATCAAGAGTCTGGAAGTGGTGTCTATACTGAAGATTCCAAAGGAATACATTCAAACACTGGGTTTGGGTTGGTTTTGATTTTTGTTTGTTTTTTAAAGTTCCTCACACATGTAAGTTTTGCCAGAACAAGGCAAGATGTGTTCTCTTGTCACATCAGTCACATTTTTCTTCACGTCTTTTATATCCTCCTTCTCTTTGGGATTTGAAGCTTGTTCAGAACCCAGCTGGAGAGCTGTACTTGTGCTTTTCTTAAAGTACTGTGATAAATTTATTACTTGAATTTCTGTAGCTTCTGCCAGCCTTCATAGGTTTTCATTTAGTCGTAAAGAAAAAAGGATTTAGTTAATGTGTACTAAAATCATAGCTTTCATTTATATAACAATGGCAATGGTAGCTATGTTTGTCTAATAAAACCCTCAAAGTCTATCATCTTGTTTTCATTTGTCAAGTATTGCCTGAATATACCAGTGTTAGCAATACAAGGTATGGGAATGTGAATGTGTAGAGGGAAGTAGTGGTCTTTTTCGTGCTGAGGACAGAGCAATGACCAATACTGCATAATCAGTATTCCCTTCTGTAATCATCTGTGCCATTATTATTAATAAAGCTACTTTACAGTGATAAAAAAAAAAAGTTATCAAATGCCTCCTCCTGCCATGCACAAGGAGCTATCAAACTTTATCAAGTCATGCACAAGCTCAGTTTGTGAGTCCCTCTTCTATAACAACGAAAGCTTTCTGCAATAAACTCTACTCCTGCCACAGTACTTCTGTGTTCAGACTTTGAAGTTTAATCTATGTTCAGACCTTGGTATTTGAAGTTTGATTAACAATTTCAAATGAAGTTTTGTTATACAGGATTTATTAAGCTTTCTTTCTTTCTTTCTTTCTTTCTGTTGCACAGATTGCATACCTGTTCCCTGCTTAGTTCTTGAGCCTGCCAAAACTGTGAATAGATTCCTCTATGGTAGGTTTTTGTGTTAACAGTCTCAAACACAGTATGCTGTTAAGACACAGACTATTTCACCTTTACGGCTATAAACCACATATCTTTTCCTTAAGGCATTGAATTGTGCAGGATACCTGCAGAATTACTCTGGAATAGCTATTATACTTTCCATCATTGTGCTGGAACCTACAATACCAGCTGGTTTTGGTTTGGGTTGGTTTGTTTTTCCCCCCCAGCAGTGGAGACATCTGAAAGCATCAGAGGCTTCTGCTTCATACTCAACAGAATAAAGACCTGAGGTGAGTTAAGCCTTTACAATTACGCACTGTTTGTTACCACTGCTTTCTTGGAGCTTACCGCCAAACATTATACCTGGGTGAGGAGACAAAGCACTTCTGCCTCAGCCATTTGAAATAGAAAATTGATGCTCTAGGAGATGCACAGTTCATCAAAAGTTTAAGCTGAGATACTAGGCTATGAAACAGAGCAGATGAGCCACGACACATTTTCCTTCAGCTCATTTAAAGGGGTTGCAACCTCCAGCAGAGAGTCTGAGCAGACTTCTACATATTGTCAGTGGCATTTGCCAAAATGGCTTCTCTGTTTGCTAATTGTGCCAACACATCTTATTCCATATAATCAGATACAGAATTGCTTTAGTCACCAGCAGTGGAAGAATTGTCAGTACATAGACATGTACCTGTACTGTGATATCTACAATGAAGCTGAAAAGGTTAGAAAACCCTTTTTCTAGGGGCTAGAATTTTGTGAGGATAACTGTGAATTCAGTGAGAGTGCTGTCAGGCTTAAGGGGGAAAATAGAGCACAAGGTTTGAGTTATGGACTTATCTTATTCCCCAAGAGTTCTCTGTAGGTGTTGATTCCACTGGCACAACAATCTTTAACGTGACTTGAGTGTCTTTGAAAATAACCGTCACAAAGACCAAAGTAGCTGAAATAGTGATAGAAGTTCCTGTATAGAAGTGGATGTAATTTTTTATAAAGTAATTCAAGGGGTGGCAAGCTGCTGGCAGTTTACTCTGGAGTCTGAAAGTCCTGAAACCTGGAGAAACAGGTTGTGTAGCAGCCCAAGAGACAGACAGACATCCTGGCATAGCTGGAAACTAGGAGGGTTTACTTTGGAAACCTGCCATCTTCCTTCTGATGAATTCAACATAATCATGCTCTTCTGCTGAACACTTTTCATTTCAACAAACGGTCTTTTTTCCCAGAATGAATAATACCACGTTGAAAAACTCCTGCTGGATGTCTCCTTTGTGATTCAGACACTTTAAAAGCTTTCCCAAGTGTGTCTTGTTTCTCTTGTATTGCAAATAAGGCTTCATCAGCTCATAATTAATACTGGATAAACCTTTAGAAGTTCTTAATCTTTCAGAGAAATACTCAGATATATGTTGACTTCTTTAGTTCTTTAAGAAGAAAAAAAATAGTTCTGTGTTCTTTTTCTAGAACTTTATAAAGGTTGTATTTGTGAAAGAACAGTATTTTGTATGAAATTCTGCTATGTCTATCCTCTGAAGGTTTTGATTCAAACTTTTTTCAGTTCTTACTCTAAGTACTGGTTCTTGAGACGTGGACCACTTCCATATTAAAATAAACCATGAATTTAGCAACATCTAGGTCTTAGCTGCAGGAATAAACCTAGGACGGAAAAGTCTCCATATTCCTACCTGCAATGCTGAGTCAACGAGAGCCAAAGTGACAGGAGTTAACTCAGATTTGCCTGGATTTGCTCTGTTCCTGTGTCTAAATTCAACCTGCAACAGACTTGTCTTGGAAAGAGTTGACTTAGAGCAGGCACAGCCAGCATGTGAGCTGCAAAGAACACAGGCAGTCAGAAGCACAGGTTGAGCTTGCTCTCTGAACTCCTTTTGTTTATCACTGTATCCTCAAATTGCATCAACACAGTCCTGTAACAGTTCCTCAGTCTGGTTTCATCACAGGGAAGAAACCTTTATTGGACACCAGTGTTGCACACAAGCAGCATGTACAGAACACCAGAAGGGATGTGAAGAAATTTCATACCTAACAAGGGCATACTTGGTACACAAGACCACTGGTGTTGATACACTCTTCATGTTCACAGTGTCTTAGTTTTCAAGCACTGGAGCATTATTAGGAAGCCATGCAGTACTGCCTTTTACAGGCACTTCCAGAATATCTTATAACTGGCTGGGTACCCAGACTCCTGTGTAATTCCTTCCAGAACACAATACGTCATGATCTGCATCACCAAGTGCTTACACTCTGTCTTTGCACCCAGTGCATGCTTGCATACCCTTCACCTCTACGTTGTCTGGGTTACCAGATTATAAAAAGAAGGAGAAAAGGAAAGGAAAAATTGACACAAGTATGGCCCTGTGATTTAATTTCAAACAAGTTTTGTAATGGAGAACATGCCTTCTGTAAATCAGTGCTCTTTGCAGCCATGTGTTTGCTGCAGAGTTGTGCAGCACTGTGTGGGAACACACTGGTGGCACATCATCACAAATGCCTAGTACCTCAAGCAATTTTGTGAAGGTAAGAGAGCTCACTGTGAGACAAACTGGCTGTGGATGACCAAGAGAAAAAAACACAAGATTTGCTAACAATAATATTCTCAGCTTAGCTCCTGAGAACGATTAGACCTATAGACAAAGGAGACCAACACATGCCTATAATCCATCACACGCTTCAAGACTTAACATTTACATGATTTTGCAAGATAACAAGATTAGAAATCAAATAAAAGAATAAAAAGGAAAGAGATACTTGTCATATGGTAGCAGAATCAAAAGACAACATAAAGCTAACAAAAACAGGTGAACAGGTAACCAGATTTCCCTAGGGATGGGGTTTCCTGCTGGCAAATTCAGGCGTAAGTTAAGTCATGCACAGGTCCATGGTGCCTCTGCTATCTGTATACATCTTCCAGTTCCTGCTTCAGGGCCCTTTGTCAAATCATACTGCAGGATATCAAGCTTCAATTTTACAAATAAACTAAGCAGCAGGGTAAGAGCATGTATGTTAAAATATAGGTACATGGCAGTCTGTGCTGTCTGTACTGTCATTGTTAGCATGGTAAGTAGGTAATGCCTTGACACATTTTTGGGGATAACATTGAGCAGTTACTGCTACATTGTAGGTGAAGCCACCCTTTTTCAGTTGTGGAAGAGATCCATCAGTATGTGCATATATACGTGAATGATATAGCTACATATATTTTGGCTATATATATGTGTGCATTAAGAAGTTTTTGTGGCACCATCTGCAGCATTTATTCTTACTGCTGCATTTCTGTCTTTGTGCTTTAGGAAATGTTTTTCATTGTCCATCCTCCTTGACAACATGTTGCGTAATAACATTCGCTATACAAATGGTGCTGTGCCACTTGTCCTTGTGCAGCAAAAAAATGGCACTGTCCCATTTTAATTACTTGAGCAATGTAGCCTCAGAGGCAGACAAGCAGTCTTTAATGCATTTAAACTCTGATATCAGAGCGTTGTATATCTAAAGTCTAGTGATTTTGAAGTAATACAAATACTAACGTGCTATTTGTTAGAAGCAACTAATAAGAATTCATTGTAGAACCCCCAATTAATAGATAGAATTTGATTTTTATTACTACTATTAAAAAGCACCTCCTTTCTGTTGTTTTCATGTTCACTGTGGTACCATAATCTTTTTATTTAGACCTTCCTTATGTTATGAAGGATTTAAGCAATGGAACTAAAGTGTGGCTAGTAGCTTTGAGGCTGAAATGAAAACCACTGGAAACTGAAAATATTTTGATAGACTTAAAATTTTATTCAACTTTCTGTTAACTTTGTGAAAATTCTGATGTTAATGGGACCACAGTTGTCAAATTAGAAATAGGCCAGCTTTGCAGTTTTCAAGGCCAAGCTGGATGGGGCTTTGAAGAACCTGGTCTAGTGGGAGGTGTCCTTGCCTATGGCAGGGACGTTGGAACTAGGTGATCTCTAAGGTCCCTTCCAACCCAAACCATTCTATGATTCTATAAGAACTGGAGCAGAGGTGATCAGGGAAAATGCCAGCAGGAGGGTTTCAAGTGTTCTGTCTGCAGCAAATGCTGTGAAATAGGCTTTTCAGAGGGTAAATAAAAGCAAGAGGCCAGAGTATGCAAGAGAGCAGGCAAAGGCCTTGTAATCTACAATTTTTCACTTGGACTTTGTCTTCATTTGCTAGCAAACACCAAACAGACCTTCCTTTTTTTCTGCCTATCAGCCATATGTAAATAAATCTCTGGGTGTGTTCTATAAATAGCCACAATTCCTTCATTACAAAAGGTCTTTTTTCTCTCAGCGCAGTTACACAGAACCTGAACCTTGTCCAGGTGGAAGTCATAGCATCTTGTGAGCGTACATCATGGGTGCAGCATGAGGTCGTTAATAGCAGCACTATAGCAGAGTGCCCTGAAACATCAAGTGTGCGTGAGAATCTAGGTTCTAAATTTAGGAATTCAGAAATATCACAGAAATATAAGCCCGATTTGAGTATGGCTGGGAGTACGCAGGGGCAGGAACTCTTTCTGTGCATGCCACCTCCCCATAGACTGCTGTGACCTCTTATACTAAAGGAATAGAAATGCTCTTCTCTTTTTGGAGTCACAGGCAGAAAAGTTTTAAGAGCTGATGGGAGGTCTGAGGAAATCCTACTGAGTCATACAAAAGAGAAAAATTGTCAGCATTCAGGTTACCTTTCCTGGTATAAGCCTTTCTAAGCTGAAAGCTTAAGGCTGCTGCAGGAGGTACTGCTTCATTAACCTGCATTTTGTCTTCAGGATAGAGTTTACTCATGGCAGTGAGGCATTGTTAGTAACATCCTGAGGAAACAGGGTGAGTTTTTTTTTTTTATTGCCCATCTTCTGTGAGAACTCAGCTCTTGTTACAACTCCAAAGGTTAACTTCTTTTGAGTAGTAGAGGTACACAGATGGTTTCTTTCAGAACACTGCATTTTCTGAAGCAGTTTCAGGACCAACCAACTTCTTGTGGTCATGGTCCCTGGAAGGTGACTATAGGAGTACTGGAGGCAGGCAGATAATTACGTAAATGTACTGAGTAGCCCTGCTGCTCACCAGATGAGCATACCCAGTAAGGTACTTGGGTGCTGAGGGGTTGGTCTCATTACTTTTTTCCACTCTGGGCTGGGAAGGTCATCTCTGACATGGGAGTCATGATCTTCAGAATGAAAAAGTCAAGTGATTCCTGCACTATCACATTTCTGTTCTTACTGTTGAGCTTCCTCTCGATTCTCTGAGCCAGCTAATGCATGCTTTTGAGCTTTCTGCTCCTTTCAGAAACCATCAGATAATAATTTGCGGAGCAGGAAGTTGCAGCTTTCCTTCACCCAGTCCGAAGCTGCTGTGGGGTTGACTCCCAGTGGTGCAGCCATTGGAAGGGATAGAAGTCCAGTGATGCTTATGGGATTTCAGAGAAAACCCTGAGCTCTGTACCTGAGCTGTACACTTGGACTTTCAGTATTTCCCCTTCAACATTTGGCTATGGTGTTCACCAAGACCATCCAGCTGGCCGTAGTACACTGACATTTTTAGCGATAAGATTCACAGATCCTTGGAGACTTTTTTGCATTTGCAAGTACTGTGATATTAATTCTGTAATATATTTTGATTTGGATACAAAGACTGACCTGGGAATAGGGGTTTCATGAGATCATTTTCTTGTGCTAACAGGCCTAGGAAACTTTACTTCGGGTAGCAGGAGATGCAATCTAATGGGATCCCACAGTCTAACAATTGTGATGAGGATATAAGAACATCCCACCTAATTTCTCCTGAGGGAACCAACTAATAACACTTCTAAAAAAGAATGTGGAAGCAGTGGTGCCTAGGGAACCTTCTGAAGGTACTGAGGACAGGGTAGACATTCAACATTCCTTGTGGATCAGGGTACTGTCTACACGCCTAGAAACATCAAGGTCTGGTTTTCCATATCACTCTGTGTGGAAAGAGTAATATTCTTTCTTTTCACAGTCTTTTTCAGCAATCAGTTTCTATGCAAACTGTGTTTTATATAGTCTGTGTAGGTGTGGGACAAGGTCTCATCTTATCATGCAGCAACAAAATTGAATGAAATGTTGCCAGGAAGCTTCAACCTCTACTGCCGTACCACCAAGATCCATCTCAAACGTTGATAAATATAATAAAACATAATAAAATAGGAAGCATTACTTTTAGAGCATCCCTAATATAAAGATGACAGTGATTAATGGTGGAATTTGTCCAGAAATGTGGCCACAAAGTCTGTCTTAATGCAAGTTCAAGGATTGTAATATTCTCAACACTGGCACAGAGAATTGGAGATTTTATTCTTCCAATCCCTAATCTTTTTTTCTTTCAGTTTATGAATGCATTTTTTTTCTATTCAGTTACTTTGTTTTTCAGCCATATAAACCTTATTTATTAATTTAATGCAGAAGAGGCACAGTTTCCATAACAAATTTGCATATGCTTGTTCACAGAAGTGAAGAAGGATAACATTCTCCTGAAGAAGGTATATAAGAAGTCAATAAAATATATATAACATGTTTACTTTTGTCAAATACACGCACTTATCTAGCTGTTCAAATGTATGCTAATTTTGTGTATTTATGTTTCTATTCTTAAAGGAAACAAGAAGAAAAACATTATGCAGTGGAGATACATTCATTTTTATCCTTTTATAATAACATTTACCACCCTTAAATGTAAATTAATGATTTACACCTATATACTTACATTCAAATCTCACAGGGAAAGGAGGTGATACCACTGTTTTTCTTCTAATTTCTTCAGTGTAATCTCTAGCTGCTATAATTGTGACAGATGTTACACTCAATATGACTGTTTTGATACTCCTGCCCAAATTTACAGAAAACGTAAGAAGAAATAATCAAGTATGGATTTCCCAGTTCATTTTATTTATGCATTGAGGGAAATGCCAGTTTAAAAACTAGGTCTGAAAATCTGTGGTGGTACCAATGGGAAGGACTGTAAAAAGTGTTGTAAAAAGTAGTCCCATTTCTTATAAGGTAAATCTAGTTGCTGGAGGCCTGTGCAGATAAAGTGAACTGTGCTTAGCATACAGAATATTTGTATGTTCAGAGAGCATATTGCAGAATCTGTTGGGAAGATCACAACTGGTTTTATTGCATCCATTCAGCTTGCAGACAGGCCCACCTTTCATCAGTGTAGGAAATGTTATGCCAGGTAACATGTATAAGACCAGTAAAGGCTCAAGATCATGAACCATTGATATATAGAGTTTTTGCATTTGCAGAGTAACAAAGGTCTTTACTGGGAGTTTTAAATGGAGGCTGAGATGCATTGAATTGTACACATATAAACAAATAATGTCACTACATCCATAAATATTCTTTGGCTTTCTCTACTTTAATTAAGTCCCAGACTTAATTAAAACAGTGATTAAAATATCTGTAACTGCATACTCAAGCATAAGCTGTACCACACTCCTCAAGAGCAGAAACACATGCCTGTCATATTTTTGTAAACCTGTTTTCCTTTTGAGCCAGACAAGGCAGTGTTTCATCTTAACGATGCATGCAGACTGTACCTCAGAAGTGCTATTTCCTGGGTCCAAGGGGAGTGTGAGTGGGTGTTCCTGAAAGCTGTGCACATGTAGTATGTGCTTGCAAGGAGTGCAGTATTTCTTTCTCATTCTTGGACACATGCTGCAAATATGTAAAAACAGGACTGGAACCTTCTGTATTGGGCAATGTATTTCCTCACACATCTGTTTGATTGTTTTTTTAAATGACCACTTTAATTTTCTGATTCATGTATGTCTGCTAATGTTTGTCTTCAAGTTACTGCATTTAGTTACTTGAGATACTGCCTTGGTGCAGAAATGAGGGTCTGTTTGGTACCACTGAGGTCAGTGGGAACTATGTCCATAATTTCCAAGGAAAGGGATCTAGGAACTACGATTTAAGCTGGTATTGAATACCAAAAAATGTTCCTCAACAAAGAAACATAATTCTTCTCTTACTTTCTGCTCGTTCTTTTCTGTTTCTTTTGCCGTTGGCCCCGGCTTTTATCCTCTCATTTTCATAATCATGTGAAGCCAAAGTAATCTCAGGTATAAGGCTGCCAAACCAGCTTTGGATTTCCATGACTGCTGTGACTCTTTACACTTTGCGTGCAGCAATGAGGGCCAGACTAGCTCATTCTTACCAGCTGAGGTGCTGGGCGACTCATTAGTTTGGCTGATCCATCTCCTATTTATCCTCAGATGTCTCTGTGTAAAGACACTTCTGCTTGCATCATGGCAGGTATCCATTCACTCATTAATCACTTTATTTTCTTTTCATATCCATTCTGCCACAGGTCACACTCCTTGTTTCCAATACAAATGTGCAGTGAAAGAATCACACAACCGCTCTGTAAGAAAATGTGTGATCAAATGCTGAGAGAGTAGGAGACAAGGGACCCAGAAGAAGTGGTTAAAAAGTAGTCACCCACACAGAGAGGTAAGGAATAAGAATAGGGTACACAGCTGGCAAAACTGCGGAGAGAAAAGGGGAGCCAGATATAAAATATTAACCTCCATGTTGTAAGTCTGCAGTTGAGGAATGCAAGTGAGTTTGAGGTGGCCAAACAAAAGGAGCAGAGAAGTTAAAATAATTAAGTGGTAAATCCATATGAGCAAACTAGAAAACCATAGTCAGGAACAGTAGAAACAAATGATAAGCAGAAAAAAAAGCAAAATACATTAAACATTCCTATCTGGAAGCCAGAACAAATGGTCAGGATAACAACTTGACACACTTTCAAACATTTAAAAGAAGGACAACAGGAATAGTGGGGGAAACAAGAAAATCAGAGTAGCAATGAAATGCTTCTATGGAATGGTTTCACTTTCTGCCTAATAATCTAAGAGTAATGCTGCTCCACATAAAGATCAGGCAAACTGAAGCAATCTTCCAATGAGAGCAAGCATCATTTATTTTAATATATATGTATTTGTATTGTATATGTGGTATGCAATGGCTTTATTTTAAGTAATAAGTCTTTGTGGGATGTTTTTAATTTTTGTTCTTTAGTAGCAAAGGACCTGGTTCCTTTCTAATCAATTTTAGTAGTTTCTTCCAGACCAGTTTTTAGTGTTTACCAGAATCTGCATGAAAATGAAACTGCAGTCATTGTTTTCTAGGCAGTGATTTGTAGGAGAAAAAGGAGAGCATTTTCTATTACACTTACTGGTATCACAGCTAGCTGGGTGATTGCAGTGTGTTATCTTGACAGAGAGGCAGCAACTCCATGCAGTGCTGCGTCATCTGACATGTAACAATGTCCAAGGAGCCCCAGTCCAACAGAGCCCAGATATTCTTTGCCTCAACAAGAAGATGTGTTTTGGTGCAGGGCAATCTGGTTCCCAGCCTTGCTGTCTCCAGTATGTTTTTTGTGTGCATGATAGTAGCAGCACATAGGATTATAACATCTGGATCGCTCACCTGTCCTTATCTACAGTTGAGCAGTAAAATCTGTGTGCTGGAAAGCAGCAAAAGCATCCAAAGATCATTCAGCTTCTACCTCAGCTACTGTAATGGGCAGTAAGTATGCCTTAGTCTCTGTTACAGCCAGCAGAGCCTACTCAGCTGTGCAGCTCACCATGCACCTTGATGGCAGGAAGAGCTGAACAGCTGTAGGCGAAGCCTAGGCTCTAGACTTGGTGGCCAGAGATCTTTATGGACTGTGCTGGGAGCAGAGGCACTAGCTGATGTGTGGACACATGGATCTGTAGGCTAACATCCTGCTCTTTGGATGCTACAGCGTGGGCAGGGTGGGGGCATCCAGACAGACTTCTCTGCTGCAGGCAGGCTTACTGACTGAAGCCTCATAATGACTATATACTCAGCATCCCCCTGCCATTCATTTGGGTGTCGTAATTGCTGCTAACATATAAACAAGGGCATTAGAAGATAAGAAAAATAAGATTAGGTCATTTGTTCTGATAGGGACTAATTGTAATATCCACGACTGTTATTAAGCATCCAGTTCACTTCACTTATGCTCCCTTCTGTATTTCCACAATGTGTTCCTATAAACACAGTTTACAGAAGTGTGGGGACTGACACAGGGCATTTGAAATTTGTCTGAGAGGGGAAGAGTTAATTTTTGTGTTTGTGATTGTATTTTCTGCTACATCTAACAGGACTCCTGACTAAAGGATATTGTTAGCTTATAAAGAAAAAACAAACATTTCAGGTCAAATTCCTGTTTTCATATTAAACCCTTAGCAAAAAGAAAAAAAAAATAAGAAAGAAAAATATTCTTGTGGAAGCAAAAGTCCTGGAATTTTCCACCTCTGATCTAACACAGACTGAAGAGAATACTCTGTGCTTGTGGTTTAAATGGGATGAGGTTAATATGGCTTCCTGAAGGTAATCTCTTTCCACAGTGATAGGATGTAGTGCTTCTCTTTTTAATTAGAGAGGTGGGTGGGTTGGACCCCTAAAATTTAGATTTGGATTTGGGTGTGGATTTGCAGACCTGCTCCTCCCAGCAGAAGCTGGGACTGATTGTGTCTAGGCCCATCTTTTGAATTAATTCTCAGTAATTAAAGTGTGATGTGTGGGAGGGGGCTAAAATGAAATACAATTAAATTGTAATGCTCCTTCTTTGGTATCCCCATCCTTATTCATTTTAAGCCATCTCCAATGCTCTGATGGGTTTAAGGCTTCCTGTATCACACACTGTGCAAGCAAAAATGTTTGAGTGAACTCTTGCCAATGGCTCTGAGCAAGCATGGGGCATGTTTCAGATTACACTGTGTGTTGTTGTTCTGATCTGATCTCCTTGCTAGGAGAGGCTGAGAAAGGCCGCTCTAGGGGATTTACTTCCAGCAGCAGCAGCACATGATCCCTCAATCGCGTGATTCTCACCGCCAAGGTCTAATGGGGAGGGTGAAGAAAAAGCTCACGCTGCCTTTTGGAAGCAACAGTGGCGGCTTCTGCTCGCGGGCCCCCTCCGCCAGCCAGATGCTTCATGGCCTCTCCCAGGTTGGAAACCTACTGCTGTCCCAACCGGGATGCAGCCACGCAGCTCGTGATGAACTTCCAGCCCCAGGTCTTCTGTGGGGTCTGCATTGGCAGTGCCTCCGCCAGCCTGCTGCTGACCATCCTGCAGCTCCTGCCGAAGAAGGGGCAGAGCCTGCGGAAGATGCCCAAAGCCTCCTCCTCCTCCACCATTCTTCTCCTTATCTCGGTGTGTGACATCCTCGGTGGCACAGGTAAGCGCCATCTTGGCATCCCTCACCCGTGCTGCAGCAGGCCCTGCCGGTAGATGGTTGGGAGCGTGCTGCGTGTGTTCAGGGGAAGGTCCGGGCTGAGCAAAATGAGAAAAGGGCAGGCCTTGAGGGGAGAAAGGTCTTACTTAATAGCTAAGTTCTAGAAGTAAAAGTTCTTGGCAGGTCTACACAAAAACCTCTACTTCAAATTAAAATCCTGCACTGGCTGGCGCTTAGAGGAAGGCGTAGAAGCAGAGACGAGGGAGCACATGATTAACTAAAGCTGACTTCCACAACTTAGCTGATCCTTAGGACTGCACTCAGAAAATACTTGCACGTGTCTGTAAATCCTCTCAAACTGAGTCAGTGCCGCTGTTCACATACCAACCCGTAACTGGGCACAGCAGGCTGGCGGCATGGTGCGTGGAACTGCAGCTGTCCGCAGATCAAGCACTGGGTCGGCATGGGGAAGGGGAGAACCACCCTTAGCAGGGAGCCCTGCCCCCAGTGATAGGCTGTCTAAATCTGCACTGGAATTTACTGTTAAGTTAGACAGAAATTACCATGACACATGCAGGGGAAATAAAGGCTGAGTTTTTTCCACATTAGCATATTTTCTTTCATGTTAGGTAACTGAGATAGTACTGTTGTGTAAGTCTCTCTGGCTGCCTGTGAAAGGAGCAGGGTTTTACACGTTTTCCACTTTCACACTTAGCAGGGTCTTCTCATGAAACTGAGTTCATGCAAAAAGTCAGTATTGTTCTTCCCTAATTGTGAAGCCATGCACTGTTCAGCCGCTTGACAGAGAGAAAAAGAGCTGCTTGTAAAAATGAAGACAGTGAAAAGTGTTAAATAACATATTTCTGAAACAAGGAGTTGTAGAGAAATGACCATTAGCAATATGAATATCTGCAAGTTAAACTGTAAGTTGTTAGTTACTAGTAATGCCAATCCGTTAAATGCCACTGGATTCATCTTAGGAAGTGCATGACAGTATCTGTAGGTAAGTGAGACTTAGATCTCTGTGACATGACATGGTGAGTCCCCCAGGCTCTCAAGGCTGCTCCCCGTGAGCCCTCACCCCAGCATCCAGCCTGCCCTGTGCTCCGCAACAGCTTCAGCCCTGCAAGCACGCAGAATCCAGGCCGCAATGCAGAACATGCAACCAGCAGCAAGCATGTGACTGCAATCATGCTGACAGGAAAGAGCACTCATGCGTTTCTCTTTAGGTGTGATCTTCAGATCGAGCGTCTGGTTGGGCTTCCCGAGCTTTGTCGCCAACATCTCAGTGGCCAATGGGACCGATGTGTGGCCTTCCGCCTTCTGCGTGGGCAGTGCGGTAGGTTCAGGGGTACACTCCTGCTTGCTTTGCTCACACAAGATCCAAAAGGCGATGTACTGTGTCCCAAAGGGGGTTCGAGTTTCCTTAAATCCCTGATGTGGATTCTGGATTGAGGAACATAGAATAAGGAAATGTAAATGTATTACAGAAGTGCAAATTTTACATAATACAATCACACTACTGCATGAGGTATAAAATCTGAGCTCACTGTACATGAAAAATGTCACTTTTTTTTTTTTTTTTTACCAAAACACAGGTAATTATACCACTTTGCCTCAGCTCAGTAGGAATGTAGGATAGCCAAAAAATTCACACACGAGCAATAGTGGTAGTAGCTTAACAATTCAAGGTTTACAATATAAAAAAGAATATGCTGCATATAAATAAAACTATTCGTCTCCTGTAATTTTTAAATCTTATTTGATGTGCCAGAATGCAACTTGCTGTATTTCATATGCCTAAATAATGACAATTTCAGACATAATGACAGAAGCGAGTATCAGCTGTGGACACCTATCAGTTCTCAATTTTCCAACTTACACGTTTAATTTTTGCTTACGAGATACGAAAGTTTATTTTTTTTCTTAAAGGAAGGTGAAACTGCCAACATCAATATCTTGCAGCAGGAATGCCCTGTTTGAAAACCACATTTCTTAAGTTTCACTTTCTGGCCCTTACCACAAAAAGTAATATTTTTAAGCAGTGGCAGAGATGCTGTATGCAGACTGTTTGTTTTTCATTTTGATCTCAGGTTAAATGGCGAGCAGCATAGCGGTCTACCGCAATTTTTATTTTCCCTTTCTTGGGCTCCAGGAAAGTGCTGCAGTTTGAGTCGCTTGCTAAATTTAAATTTAATTATATTGGAGTGAAAAATGACCCTACTTCCCCTAGCATATTCTCAAGTGAGTTAATAAAATGTTTCTGGTTCTATTTTAGGTTTCTTCTGGTGCTATTGTTTTATTTCACTTACCCACAAGTCAATGAAATTTCAAATAGTGAGGCCCTGAAGCACGTCCTTCAAATGAGACCCTCTGATCTGTAGATGGATACTCTCTCTCTATAGCAAGAAGTAGCATTTTGCAAGAAGCTACACAGCATATGAAAATTTTGGTTTTTAGGTGCATCTGCTTTTTATTATTTTTGGCGACCATCTAGTCTATATTGGAATTTATGTATGGAAAGACCTCACGGTTTATTTTTGTATGTATGTGTTTATATATAGTAAATTCTGCATTTCTTAACTGCAGCAAATATGTAATAGTGCAGCTTAAGTTACATACTGAATGCTGTGAATAAAGTGCACTAGCAGGAAGACTTGAATTTTATTTTCTGGCCCATGTATGATTAAAATGTCATAGCATTTTAATTAAATACTGAATAGTTAATGTCACAAATGACTAATAACTATATCCGTGTCGTAAGGAAGTATTTCCCAGATTGGTTTACCATTGGAGTAAGGAATGGTAGAACTCAAGTCACTGATGTCTGGCTCAGTAACAAGGATGTTGGTTTCCAGGTGTAAAAGGATGCTACTGTAGAGCTGTGACAAAGGATATTCATTTAAGAGCTGAAAGCAGGGCTCAAAGGGAAGGTAATCTGAACACTGAAATAGTCTCAGACCATTACAAATAGCCAGTTCCTGTCGGGAGGAGATTTGGAATTTATAAACAGAGTCTAAGAAAGGTCAGTTATCTTCTATAGGCTCATGGGAAAAATGTATAGGGCCAACTCAGAAATGCAGTGGAATTTAACTTGACTTGAACTTGTTTCCTTTGGATTTTTGTAAAAAATTAGCTATGGAGTTCAGTATGGACAGCGTTGGGTATTTTTCTGCATATCATCTTTATCAGTAGTAACACCAACTCAAGTTCTTGAATGTGGTAAAATACCCATCACACACAGAACCCATGATACAGAGGCACACTGTGGTGATGGCAGACGTTGGTTATATTTTCATGCCTCAGCTACTGAAAAACAAAATTTTACAAAAATGTTACACTAATTTTTTAAAGTAAAACGTTCATTACTAATCTTTAATTTAAGGTTAAAATGTTGTTTAATAACTTAGACTTCATTCGTGCCATTCAGGGTTAAGACTGGAGAGGTAAATGAACAGCATGTTTTTTAAACAACTGAACAAGCTATGAAGCAAACTGCTCGGTTTACCTAGGAGCAGATCCCTTGGCTACAGCAATACTGCAGTTTTGAGTAAGAATTCATACCTCACAAATCTCAGTTGGAAAATGCACACATTTAAAGAACAAATCCCCAGGCAAAAGGTTTGAGCCTCCCTTCACCTCCAGCAGCATTTGAAAAGCAGATGCGACATTAGCCTTTTTTTTTCTTGCAGATGTGGATCCAGCTGTTATATAGTGCTGGCTTCTGGTGGTTGTTTTGCTATGCTGTCGATTCTTACTTGGTGGTAAGAAGATCAGCGGGACTGAGGTACTAGAATTAAAGCTCTGAATGTCATATTTTACTTCTAGTGCTGTATGTCCGTGTTTGCATGCAGCTATCTGAGGATATAAATGAAGTCTGTGCGAACATGTGATGTTCACATGGTTACCAGATAATGATCTGTGTGAGTGGTGTTCTGAGTGCTTCAATTGCCAGAGCAATGCTCAGATATTGATTTGTTTGTGCCCGACTAGCATTTAAATGTAACTGAATTTATTTAACTTTCAGAAAAATGGGGTGCAGATTGGGCATTATAATGCTTATTGCAGCAAGACGCTATTTTTATCTCTGCTCTGTACTAGAAATTGATTTTTTTTTGTGGCAGAAGGGTTATCCTTAATATAAAACAGCGATGAAAAAAATTTTAAGCACATGGATGCGAACCTCCCTCGGATGGGAGCAGTGTCTGACTCTCCAAGTAGAACAGTTCTCTGCAGTCTTCAGAAGGGTGCTTGGTTGGCTGTTTTTCTCCCTTCTTCCGTTTTTTCTTCCTGAATGTGCTGTCTGCAGGAGCAATAAAGGACTCAGGGTTTCCTTCTGGAGATCTGGGAACAGGGGAGAGGCTTCTGGCCTCTGGTTGGAGGACACGACACTTCTGTGTGTAAGCCTGCCCAGCCACCAGGACTTCTTTCTGAAAGGTCCCTATCCCTCCTGCTCTCCTCAGTGTGATGTGCTGCCAGTGTTGCTCACCTCACGTCTGTCCCACGCTAACATTGCCATGTGAGAACGATGGGAGTTAGTGTCCTTAATGACCTCTGTCCTGCTTCCTCCTCCAGTACAATCGTGCTGTACCATATGATGGCCTGGGGGCTGGCAGTTTTGCTCTGCGTGGAGGGCGTTGCGCTGCTTTACTACCCGTCCCTCTCCAGGTGAGAAGGCCTCTGGAAGCAGACTCCAAAACCGTGGTGCCCTGTGGTCATTTGGATGTCTTTTCATCAGTGTTAGAGACAGACATCCAAATACTGGGGGTTTTTTTTTGATCTTTGAGTAGTGTCTCCTACTGAGTCCATGCAACCTTGGTTTCAGTGAGCCCTGACGATATCTCCCAGACATTTCATGCCTTGCAATACATTTCAGTGCTGTGGTGCAGCTCCTGTTGTGAGCCACTGCAGGGTCATGATGCCCAGGTTGGTGACACAGTGCACAGGGCTGCTGCAATCAGGGAGTGCTGGTCCACTCCTGTTCTCTGACTCCTGATTTCAGCTTTGTATTTACTCCTCTGAATTCGAGGAAGATTCACAGGTGGTGTGAGTTAATAATCAACTTTGTGTCCCATGTAAATTGGCTGTGAAAATATGAGAATTAAAAGTTTAGCACCTGTTTGGGTTTTTTTTGTTTGTTTTTGGTTTTAGTTAAAGGTGACATTGATGAAATAGCTTTCAGATGTGAAACTGTCAGATGTGAAAAGATAATACTGAATAATGTGTTAATAATTGTTTCTCAGCTGTGAAAGAGGCCTGGAGCACGCAGTCCCTCATTACATCACAACCTATGCCCCACTCCTGCTGGTGCTGGTGGTCAACCCAGTCCTGTTCAGAAGGACGGTGACTGCAGGTATGTTCCTCATGGCCAGCATGAATGCGTACATATTATTTAGCAAAATAGAAATGATGTAACAAGTCATGTCTATGTATCTAAGGATGTGGGATAGCTCCTCATTAAATCAAAACGGATGCAGCCAAAGGTAGAAGAGTATTGCCTACCAAAATGAAGACACTATCTCAATAGAAAAATTGCCTTAGAGGTACACTGATCACATATTATGCTGTTTTAGATCCTTACTATTGCAGATTGGCAAAGTTATTTCTATGTTACTGAATTAACTTCTGATTCAAAGTATTTTTGGCAGCGTATGGTGGATATTTGATGCTACTGTAATATTGGTACCAATGTATATTTTGGAAAGCAGTTAATTCTTTTTTAAGGATAATGTTGGTGATATCTGATACTTGGTTTAACTTCTTTGCAGCTGAGGATTTTAGAAAAAAGGATCCGAATTTGTTACTCCTGATTCTGAGGTTATGAAACAAGTGGGAATTGTATACAATTCAGCTGAGATCCTGAAGCTCCTGTTTGATTTAGTATCCAGCACTTTGAAGAAATGTGACTGGAAAAAAAGGAACAAGTTCAATGAATTCTTTTAATGTAACATGATCAGTGCTAGACGGTTTCAGTGCCTGAATTCATACTTATAATCTACACATTCAATATATAAGAGCAGCAACAGAAGACTCTATGTTTTGAATTCAGTCTTCATCCCATCTGTACTGCATTCCTCAGTAACGCTCATTATCAAAAGAAGAGCTGACAAAATCCATGGAATATTTTTTAATATATTTTATATGTAGAATATCTGCCTATTTTTGCTGATGTTACACTGCCAAGTTTTATAGGTGTAGACCACACTGTACCAATTGCATACTGAAATACAGCTAATTACCTTTATTGAGGTACCTTCTTTTTTTCTTCACTTATCTCAGATTCCCAGAGTGCTACATACTCAGTGCCAAAGACAAACCATATTTGCATCATTATATTATCTCACTCTTGTAACCTGCATTTCTGAGATAGCACTCAGCGAGCCTCTCTCCCTAATTTATACAGGATAATGGTTTTTTTTTGTTGTTGTTGTTGTTTTGGTTTTCTTTTTTTAAACTTAGAATAATATCTCTATGCATGAGCAAACAGAAAACAAGCATTACCTCCAAAGGCTGGGACCAAAATGCTCCACAGGGAAAAGATAAGCTTTAGCCTAAATTTTAAATAATCAAAAATACCTGTAATTGATGTTTTTCAGTCTGTAAAAGCAGTCAGTAAGCTGACTCCTCCACTCTGCATGAGCTGCTATATTTGGGTGGTTTGAAGGCATAGGCTTTTTTTGAGTGTATTGAAATCAGCAGTTTGGTAAATGGTAAACTTGCATTCCATAGCATGTCCTATAGAAGAGAGGACAACACATTTTCTACAGACAGCAGCAAAGGTCTTCAATGAGAACATAAATAATGAATGTTTGTGCTTGTACGCAATGTGCATCCATGTGTGTTTATGTATGTGTGCATTTTGTAGGTATGTGCATATATGTTCATATACCTCTGGCAGACTGTGTGGCTAAAGTGTCTACCTGTACAGCTGCTTTAATATTTATGCCTGTGTTACCTCTGCTACCTGCTCACATAGACACTAAGGATCAAATTTTGTTTCTTACCTTCAGAAGTACACATTGCTAAAGTTGATGTCTTGTGTCTCCTTGTTCTGAAGTCTTGCCAGCACAGTTTTCTCAGACTGCAGTTTCTCTTCATTGAATGACAAAAGTAATGAAGAAAAGCAACAAGGAAAAAAAAAAGATTTGCATAATGAGATCTGTAGAATGTAATGAAGTGGGAATTTATCTGTTTCTTAAAAACAGAATTTCTCCTTGGCTGTAGAGATTAGTGAAAGAGCCATTAAGCTTCAACTTAAAGAAAGGATGTTGAGGTAGGAGGGCAGCAAAAAATGCTATGTTAAGGACAAGTGAAGCACTAGAATTGCATGGCTGAAGAATTCTTTGAGTGTTCCTGATTTTTCAGCAAGTTTGCTGAGGCTGCAAACAGCCATACCTAGATACAATTGCAATGTTCAGGGGCTGAGAATGAATTGGATGATCTCTCAAAGTTTGTTCCTTTTATGGGAAAATACACAATGTGTCTGTGTTTGTACATATGTCGATTCCTTGTGATATCTGAACAGTATGTGGCTTAACTGTCTGTTTTTGTTGGCGTTACAGCTTCAGGTTTTAGAGATGTAGTAGCCAATGCTGTATTCATAGCACAATTACATATGAAGTGTATAATAGTGCTGATTGTATTCTGTTTGAGTCTGAACATCACATGACAGATACTTCCTTATGTCACACACATCATAGAGAAGTTGTAAGCATTACCTTTTTATTATTAAAGTGTGCTGACCGTACTATTTTCTGTATTCCATGGGACTGAGAGAAGAAAAAACTGCTAGTGGGATACCACCTACTTCAGGAATCCTTGCTGGAAATACTTCTTTTCCTTTAGGATTAGGCTATGTATGAGATTTGCTGCTGGAGACAAACCCATTTGTTCCTTTGTTCCCTCTTTACAGACATCTGTTTTCTGTATCCTTGTACCTATAAATAACGAGTTGTACATATATTAATGAACACAACTTTATACTTTCCAGTTGCCTCTTTACTGAAAGGGAGACAAGGGATTTACACGGAGAATGAGAGACGGCTGGGGACAGAGATCCAGATGCGCTTTTTCAAAATTATGCTGGTATTCATTGTTTGGTAAGAGGTGCATTTTTTGTTTTAACCTGCCTTTTCCCAGCTGGAGACAACTGGGGGCGAGAACAGAATCTGATGGGTTACTTCATTTTCTTGTCCTTATGGTTGGAAGGGAAAGTTTCTAAGGAAGACATAGTTCTAAACTAGTTCACGAACTAGCTGAATCACTCACGTAGCATCACAAGGCTGCAAGGAAATGATAAAAATGTTTAACCAACAGGAAAACAATGACACTGAGAAACAATAGCAGAAAAAAAGGGGCTGGGTACAACCTAAAGCTGCCTGAAACTGCAGCAAGATTCCCCAGAGCCCACTCTACACTCTTGTCATCAAACATGCCATTGAAAACTTACAGTAAATACACTCTAGGACATGCTTCATGGCCCTGGTTATGATTATATGATTCATCACCTCTATGGTCTGCAGATCTCAAGTGTGTGAAACAAGTATGGACTATTGGCTGGAAATACAGACTTACATGCCAGAAAGGAAATCTCTGTGTGTTGTGTGTGAAATTTCTCATCATCTAATCTTTTTTTTCTGATATTCCACCTTCCTCCATGAAAACAGCAGTTTGTGGAAGGGCAGGGAGGTGAAGAAGAAGGGCACAAGGAAGGTGGGGAAGGAGAGAGGGTGCACATCTCATCCCCAAATCCCCTGCACCGCTATTCTAGCAGCACCATCCAGTGTGAAAGATACTGCAGCGGTGGATGGGACTGAAGGTGTTGGATGCACTCAGCAAAATTGAGATGAAAGTCCTGCTTTAGGGGCAGTCTTGCAATTATCACACAGCAGTAAAGGCACCAGATGAGGGAGTGATCCATGTTACGTGGGTCTCTGCAGTGAGCTAGCAATGCATGGTCACTGCTGGAAAGTGTTCATCACCTATGTGGATAACACAAGCAAAGCAAGGAGGAAGGAAGTGGCCTAGGAGTAGTGAAAAGACTTGGCCAAATTTCACAGTCTGTGCAAGTATTTGATTTTTTATATATGGGTATGTTAATTGATGTTTCATTGCTTTAAAAGGCTGAACAGGGAGAAAGGCTGCCTTTTTATCTTGTGCTTGCTGCTGTATACTCGAGTGCTCTGGAGGGAAACTGTGGTCATTTCTCAGAAAAGAAGTTTCTTCTGGGAAGGGTGGGGTAACCAGTGGGAGCAGGGACACTGACAGCAGCAAAGCAGCTTTAAGCATGGCATGCTGGAAAGTACTGTAAATGACAGGGAGCAGAGATTTACCCAGGCTTCCAGGGTTATGGAAAGAAAGAACATTATACTAGAGCCCGGAGGCACCACAGAAGTGCATTACAAACTAAGGGACTGTGGTCAGCTTGCTAGCCTGGGAGCAAGCATGAAAGAAAGGAGCAACTCCTCATGGACACAGTGGGCTTGACTGTTTATTTCCATTTTGTCTCACTGAGAGTTTTCCTATTACAAAAACAAACAAACAAACAAAATGCATGGTTCTAATTCTAGTTTTTTTCCTGCTGATAAAACATAAGCTTTAGAGTGTAACAACTCTTTCAGTGGTTACTGTACAGAAAGTCTGAGACAGTACCATCTTAGAAGCTTAGGGGGGATGCTTTTCCATCCCAGAGGTAAAAAAGATGAGTTGGTCAAGGAAATTTTGGGCAATGTGAGGTAGAAGAGAAACCTGTGTATTTGGAAGGGATGAGCAGAAGGTTTTAGACTGTGAAAGAACATAGGATATGTATAAACTCCTTCAGAAAGTATGATATGGATGTTGGTGGTTTCCTTCCTGAAGCTCCAGTAGAAATATACAGAAAAGCTGTTATGACTGCTTAGAAGTCATAAGAAATTACAACCATTGACTATATAACCTTTAATTAGCATATCATATTCTCCTTTTCTTTTGGAAGATGAGGCTTACTTATGCTCATCGTTCTTTAGAAAAATAAATTACCTTTATTCCCAAAATTTACTGGCATTTTCAAGGACTTTAAAGTCAAATTTAGTTTTGTTTTGTAGATTTTCTATAGACATTTTGAAAATCTTACTCAAATCTAACCCTGAAATTCTAGGGATGCTGAAGTTTCTACAGCCTTTTATAGTGCATATGCATACATTTGTTTTCCTTTAACTGTATTATATTTTTAAAACTTGCTTACTGTCTGTAATGTGCCCATCGTGGATGAGTTGTTTATAATCTCAGAGCAGTAAGCTCACACGATCACATTTAATTCTGTTTGGGTATATTGATTTCTTTGTCTAGGCCTGGGCTAGGAGGTAGGAGTCTATTTTTTGATCATAGGCTCAGAGAGCTATGGGTCCTCCACACAGAGACGTAATGTTAAAAAAAAATCTCACTCTCCTTATTAAGGTTCCTAATTTCTATTAGTTGTAAGTAATGTATATTTTACATATGCCTACATATATATATATCACTGTTTTGTTCTCTTCATCCTTATTATTCCTGCAATAGCTGGTCATCTAATATCATCAATGAGAGCCTTTTGTTCTATCTCGAAATGCAGCCAGATATCAATGAAACACCTTTGAAAAACATTAGAAGTGCTGCACTCATCACATGGATTATAATGGTAGGTCAACCATGGTATTTCGTAGTCTTTGAAATCACTTTTGTAAGACTGGTGGAACAGCACCAGTGTAGTGGGTTTTGGGGAAACGTTCAGGAAACCAAGGAAGAAAAGTCAAAGGTAAGAGAGAGGAAGGAGTGGTCCCTGGGAATGCCCCTCACATCCAGAACAGACCATTGCAATGATGTATGGTCTACACTTTCTAACCCCTGGCATAGTGCAAGTTGCAATTTTTAGCTCATGATTCCTGAAGATTTGCCCACAAAATTGGCATTTTCTGCTAATAGTCTGTTTAATAAAGAAAACTAGAGTTTTCTTTACTAATGACTTATATTAATGACTTACATTAATGACTAATAACGTAACATTTGGACAGCTATTAGGGGCTGTCCAAATGATGGAATTTAAAAGCAATGCACCAGAATATAGCTATAAGATAGTGGGTTCTTGCTGTACTCCACCCTTTTCTCACTTTCTGTTGGAATATTTGACAAGGGATTTTACAGAGGTGATACTGCAGGTTCCTTTTTCAAGAAAGTTTATTCTGAAGCTGTTAAATACCTGTGAGGCCTGAACATGCTCTGTGCACTTAAGCTCTTGAGCAGCGTGATGTTGAAAGTTAAGCAATGCAACTGATTTGTTGCAGCCTTCTCCCTGACAAGGACTGAACACGTTCATGTGACAGGGACCTTACTTTTGCTCACTGGGAGAGCACACGGTCAGCTCTAGCAACTGAGCTATTATTTAAACTGGCTGTAAAAAAGTTATGATTTTCCTGTGAGAAGAATGGTAACCGCTAAAACCATTCACTTGTCAAACATTCTGAAGCAGTGGGAACAGAAGACTTTTTGGAAATGGCTTGGGATTTGCTTTGGCGCTCTGTCTCCCTGGTTTTCCATTCCACTTTGACGGACATTTTCACTGGCTTAGAGATCTGCAACAATTCCAGACAGTTCAATTGCTGCTATTTTAAAAAGTTTGCCTGGATGTGCTAATGCCTATTCTTATAGACTTGGCTTCTAGTGAAGAGTACAATATTTGCTTTTCTGAATTAAAAAATGCAGAGCGTGTAAGGAATGTTAAAAACACACTGGGGGTTGACCAGCTAAAATTGATGCTAGAAAACCATTTGGTGCCTGCTGTTCACAAGAAAGACCTTAGCATTCAGAAACAACAGGTTGTAGTTTCTCACTCTGCTTTGTATCTGCAGTGGGAACAATGTGCACTTTTATCTATGTGCAAATATGGTCTTCTAAAGACAGCAGTTGTTCAGTGTAAGGGAAGTTGTTAATGCATGCAGAACATTTTGCTGGAGTTCATAATGAAGCTTGCTGATGTAACTTGTGTTGCACTGCTCTTTCCTAGGGGGTTCTTAATCCAATGCAAGGCTTCCTCTTCACATTAGCTTTCTATGGCTGGACAGGATGGAGAGTGGACCTGAAATGGCAAAAGAGAGAAATACCCTGGGAATCGATGTCCTCATCAACAGTGGGTGACAATGACTATCCCTCACCAGTGAACTACCAAAGCAACGTCCACGATTCAAAGAAGATATCGACCACTGATAGCCAGCAGACTGATGAGGCTATAAGCATGTTGTCTGAAGGTAACACTAGCGGTGATGACAGGTTGACCAGGAGCTCTCCCATCTACCAGGGCTGGTAGCTTATAGGTGGAGAGCTGAATCTCACTTCTCCCATTGTCAAGACTCACAAAACCGTGGCACTGTGTGAACCATTGCTCACTCTGGAATTTGGTTTGTGTCTAATGGCTCAGTGTAATTTCCTGTAGCTTTTGTTTGTGTGTGAGACTATGTAAGATGCAGAGCAATGATGGTTAATGTCTTCACTTGCCTTATAGGAGATGTGTAGCAAGGTACAAAGGCCTGATCGCTTTTAGAAGGAGTGTGTCTCTGCAGGGATCTATGTTACTTATGATTCATCTGTTTTCTTTCAATCTCTCCTGTAACCTCTGTGTGGTAGAAGAGTCTTTTGTTTAAATAAACAGACTATTAATATGTTGGTTTTTTAAATGTGTTCCCTTGCTTGCCTTGCTCAGCATAAAATTCCCAGAATTACAGCTCTGAGACACAACTTCCACCCTTGATACTCTAGTAAAACATGAGTGACAGCAAACTTGGCCGTAAGGACAGATTTCCCTGCTTGTGCAGAATCTCGCTGTCAAAGTCTTCTTTTAGCTTGTTTATATTATTTTTCAGTTTGCTTTTATCTGGGGAGTTGAATGTCTTTTAAAACAAATTCAGACATGAATTGGAGCTGAGGCTCCACAAACGCTTCAGAATAATGGCTCCAGTTCACTGCTGGTTCAAGCAAAAACAACTCTTCAGACTATTTTTTTTAATTGGAATTCAGTTTGATCCTTACACATACCTGTCTAACAGGATTATGGCTGATAGTTGCATTAAGAGAGAATATTTGCAAAGAACACTGAGATGATTTGAGTGATCATCAGAAAGGAACGAATAGAATCAGTAGTTCTTTCTCTGATGTATACTCTATTTTATGCCCTCAGTTCCAGAATGGAGAGATATTACATCTACTCTCCGTATCTCCTCAGGTAGAGATCTCAGTTGGTACAGTGCACTAAGTACCTGAACAACTCCCAAACTTGGTTGAAAAGTAAGAAAAAAGTTATGATGATGTCTCCCCCAGGCTTTTAACTTCATATTGAAGTTAGAAATGATGTGATTTAAGGATGGTTGTACCAGAAGCTGTTTACCAAACAATGTGACCAGCAGTTTGGTGAAAGCCACTCATCCCCAGCTGACCTCTCTCCCTTCCTTCAGCACGTGGCCAGGTCTGGTCATAAAACAAAATTTACTTCTTAAATCCTTTCACATCCACTTTGACTGAACTTCACAGGCTGCCCACACCTTTCTTTTCAAACCCAGTTCAGTCCCAGCTATTGCAAAAAAGAACAAATATAGCCTGAAAGACGGCTGAAAGGTTAGAGCAATTGTAGCATGAAGCCTAAGCTGCTGTGTTACTCAGGAAAATCCCAGGATGGTTAGAGAAACAGACTCAGTAGAAACTACGCAGTAAAATATTGATCTGCTATTTAAAATAAATTGCCTTCTTGAATTAATCATTTAAAATGAAGGTGTGAAACAATGAACTGGTAATTACTTAGGCAGGTCATTACAGAACTGTTGTTGGTTTGTAGTGAATCATTTAAATTGCGCCCTGTGGAAACCTTTGTGGTTTTATAGCTTTACATTCCTGTTTTAGTTGTCAGAAATACCGGCAGATCACCAAGTCTTCATTTCTAAGCATTTTCAGTATTTTCCCTAGAAATTCTGTTCCTCTGCCTGTACGGTAATTTGTTTTCTAGCTAACCGTGGAGAGAAAGCATGGGGACCTGGGAAGCAGAGCGTGCTGATCCTTATGAAACAGAGACACATTTTCTGTGCAATACTCATCAAAGTATGGTTTAAAAGAGCAGGAAAAAGGCGGAGCTGGAATTGTTGGTAAGCCTTTTCAGATGCTAGGGTGTGGGCCAAGCTACCAAACCCGAAAACCAAACAAACAGCCTCTGGCTTCGTGGGAAGAATCCTGTGACACATAAGCACTCGGGAGGTGATGGGCTGTAGCAAGAGGCCCTGCCACAGGGCTGAACAGCTGGTATGTTTGGTCCTTCCTTTTGCTGCTGCAGGGTGTACGGGGCACAAGCAGAGACATGGCACCCACCCCTGGGCAGTGCTTTGTTCCTTGCCTTTTCTTGGTCTTTCAAGGCTGTCCTTGTGACAACAATCTACTAGGGTTGTCATGAAAGATTAGGGCTCATTCAAGTGCTGAAGACAGACAACTAAACAAAGTCTGCTACACTGAGATCTTGATATGGGGCACAGCAGAGCAAACCCATGGCATTTTTCTGACATAAAAGAAATGGGTGTTGGGAGAGTTTTCCTATCTGCTGCTCCCAACTTCTTGTGGATATATATGAGGTATACATTCCTTCACAGCTTAACATGAGGTGATAATCAGTTCTGCTCATTTGCAACCATGTCTGTATGTGATTTCATCCTACACAAACCTTGTTCTTGCCTCACCATATAACAATTTAAGAAAAGCATTGCCTTCTCTAAGCTTTACAGGGGTGCCTGTTTCTTCCCATCTGAAATCTACTTTCAAGGTAAACCTCCTGATTTCCCCCCTAACTGTGCTGACTTCATGCGTGTCGTGGACCAGCCTCCCATGTTTCACTTTTGGGTGAAATGAAGTGCCTGCTCCAAGAGTCAGCGAGGGCGCACTGCTACAGACACCACGACCTGTACAGCATAGCTGTAACACAGCCTAAGTACTACCTCCTTAAGTGTAATCTCTGCTGATAGCAGCCCTGTGGTTAACAGTTTTCCTGTAGACGATGTTCTGTATCTGCATAGTCAACACACCATGTTAACTTCTGCATCTGGATTTATGATGGTACAAAGGCTCGCTCCAAAGCTGCTCATATCAGGAGTGTACTGGCAGGCTGCTTCTTCTGCCTGTGGGAAGTGCTTGCCTCTGGCCTGAATATTTGCTTTCTAAGCTGTGTTTCAAACATGGCTTGGATTAACAGGGGAGTGCTCTTGTCTATACTAAAGTCAATAGATGCACGCAGTCTATGGTCTTCACTGCTCCCCATCTGTGGGATCAACTCCCTCCGTTATCACAGCTCATCAGTTTACGAGCAGGAACAGAGATGTAGCAGAGTGTGACTCAGGAGAGAAGTAAATAGGGAATGAGATAAGAAACTGTCTAATAAAATGTTTGTAGCTGAAATAAAATGTTTTGGGAGTAGAGAGATGGTCAATTTCAGTTTATTATATGTATTTTGGACATATATGAGCACAACAAAACCCTCCAGGATTTGTTGAATGAAGAAAAGCTGTATTTTTTTCTTTAAAGTTGAATCTGTGCACTGAAATAAAATTGTGCTAGTAGAATCTCATAAAAAGGATATTTATGCCTACAGGGCAGCGCAGCTGAATTACCTCCGTTTAACACTCTCCTTGCCTCCCAGCCAGCTTCTCAAATCCAACCATATATAGGAGGTGTTCTCTGTATTGCTCAAAAGTGTTTTTTTTTAAGCTCCTAAAGATCAGATGAGAACTTCAAGGAAAAACATCCTCCTGTACCCTGTAACACTCTTGTAAACACTCCTACCTTTTCTGTGTAGGTGGAAGGGGATGTATGGGCCTGTATGTGACCTGTGAGTATTCTACTATTACTGTTTACGTGGTCAGATGTTCAGACTAATTGCAAAGTTGAAATACAAGCACTAGTAAAATAGTAAACTACTTGAATAATAAACCTCTTGAATAGGCAGACTTGTTGCATACCAAAGCTCTGCATTTATGAGGCCCACCATATTGCCTGAATACTGAATACCTAGCTACTTCTCTCATCAAGCCCTTCCTCTGGTCTTGTACACCAAATAGATGGAGAAAACTGGAAAGTGAAATGCTAAACATATTTTTTGTCCTCCCTGTATAACAAGATTTCACTTGTAATTCAGAAGTTGTCATCAATGCATATTCATGGCAATAAATATATGCAATCTTCTACAATTCTCTTAATTTTCAGAGATTCCTCAAGTCTACAGTATTTCCAGGTGGAAATCACTAAACCACACAGTAGTTAACGTAATTTTAGGAAAGGCCAAATGATGTCTGGGTCACTTATTCATTAAGGAGTAAGCACGTACCTGTGTGGACGTTAAAGCCGGCAGCTGAAGAAGATGCAGTCTTACTGAAAAAGAAAATAGGGAGCACAGTCAGATCCAGGGATGATTTGAACCTGTTTTGCTGTGTGGTTTTTATTCCATGAAGAATGCTGTCAGCTGTATGGAAAGCTGATTTTCTCACCCTGCCCTACTAAACAAACTCCCAGACATTCAGAGAGTTAACTCTGTAGGTATTTGTAGGTAAGGTTTTCCAAAGCTGAGAAAATTCATTGAGTGATAGAAACATCACTCAGAACTCAAAAGACCAAAGCAAAATAAAGCACTTTCTTCCATGCAGCTAACAAGAGTGGGTATTTCCAGCTCTTCCAACCACTGCATGCTCATACTACACAAGATTTGAAGAGTCCTAGAAAGGAAACCCAGCCATCCCACTTAGAAAGAGAAATACTGTGACCATCCCCAGACCTTTGACAACCTCATGGTTTAGGCTGTGTTCTCAGGTACTCTTCCCTTGCCTCCTGCTAGGTTTGTTTCAGCATGTCACACAGAGAGGAGCTGCTTGCTGGGCTACGAACTTTCACAGCACAGTCTGCAGGGAGTGCCAGCAGGTGCTGGGACATATTTCTGTGATTGAAAGCCCTGAGGAGATGTTCTGCAACTGATGGCATCATCAGAGTAAGGGCTGAAAGGCAGAAGGAAATGGGTGACCTCAGCCATGGAGCTGTATAAATGTGTACAACACAGCAGAAACGTCCGTAAGATGTGAAGGTGGCATCCACACACAGAAAAGCACATGTTTAGAGCCCTGGAAATGAGTTCAGGCTTCTCTGTATTTTGCAGGAGTGATTATTTTGTGGTTAGTTGGTGATGAAGCGAAGTAACTTCGATGGGCTCCTTCAATGCCTTGTGTGTCATGTATTTTCTCTCAAGTTAGCATGGGATAATGCACATTTAGACCAATTCTATTTATTGGGGCATTAATTAATGTGATCGCTTGGTGACTCTAAAATGTTGTTAACTGTATTTGCTTCTCCAGGACTGCATGGCCAAGCCTACATTTATCTCATTTTTCCTTTCAAGAAATGCACCTTGTACAGGAAGAGTGGCAGGTAAAGATGCAAAACTACATTAGAGAACTCCTAGAAAAAGGTGTCTGTTTGTGTTCTATATTGCGGTCAGGACCTTTTGTGCCCAAACGACTGCCATTCCCTTAGTTTTAGAAAAAACACGTATCTGGGAAGCCGGAGCAATATAAAAGCAATCCATGGAGTGGGGGCTGGAGTTTGGCAAGGTGAAAGCAAGGAACGGGAGTGAATGATGCAGTGAGAGTAGCATAAATGTGTAGGAAATAGGAATGCCAGCTTGTGTGGGAGTTTACACAGGATGTTTTTTGGAGTTAATAGGGACTGAGGTTAATGAGGGAGAATTCCCAGGCAGGGAGGTACCTGTGCATCATGAGGAAAGAAGCAAACAACACTTCAGAGTGAAAGTGTCCCAGCTTTCCCTTTCCTCCCTTCACAGCGAGTTAGCTTTTGATTAAGGTGAAATGAGCAATCCTGCTGAAATGAAGATATCCTGTGATGTTAAGTGATGCATTCTGGGTAACGTCCAGATAAGATTAGGGTTTTGCAGACAGAAAGTCTCAGTCATAAAAAGCTGCGAGGCTTCCTTTAGTCAGTAGGATCACTGGAAGTTATTTCAATCACTATCAAGCACGATGTGCTCTACTGCAGCTAAAGAGTTTGGCCACAGTGTGTAGCATTTTGCAGCTACTTAGCAGAGATTGAGTAACAGTGTAAGTGATGGCTTTTGTCCCCCAGCAGGTCCTCAATCACCCCCCGGCTGGAAGTTTCTCATTATATGTATTACAGGGAGGTTTTGAATTCATGTTTCCATTTTGTTTGGTCAAACAGGTTAAAATCCTTGTGGATAGACCACGGACACTGTTCTGCTTTAAAAGCCAGTTGTGAATAAGGAAGAGCTTCAGTTCTCGTCGTTCTGTATGAAACCAATTTTACTTTAGGGGGGGGATAGAAACCCATTGTCATTGGATGAGACTGTGATGCCTTCTCTGAAAACAGTCTGCAGTCTTAACCCGGCTCCAGCCATTTTGCAGGAGCTGCCTGGGGCCACCCTTCCCAGTCCTCGCTTCGGAGGCAAGAGCTGGAAGCGCCTGGGCCTGGTCAGCAGGTCGTGTCCCATGGCCTTGGGGTGGAGCAGTGGCTCACCAGGTGACCTGCCGAGGTCCCCTCCAGCTCCATCCCATCTGTGATGCAAAGCCGTTAGGTCTCTTGGTCAGGTATAATGGAAATTAAGGAAGTTTGTGGTATCCTTTCTAAGCTGGGAGCACACGCGTAGTGTTTTCCAATCAAAGCCTTTTCAAGACTACGGAGACTGATTCACTTATGGAATCGGGCTGGTTTGCTGTACCTCATGCAATAGCTGTCATCTCAGGAAATAAAGGGAATTCCTGCTGGAAATGTGGGTCTGCTCTGGTTAGAAACTGTAATTTACAATAAGTGTGTATGTCGGTGTGTCTCTCTGCCTCTGAATGAAAGTCATCCTGTTATTCGTATTCACAAATATGACCTTAATCTGAATGAAAACTGACAACAGGTAAGTTTGCCCTATGAAGCCTGCATAGAAAAAATTGGATGTTCTTTAAAAATAACACTACAAGGAAGACACTGTGGCTGGAGAAGGGCAGTGAAGCCGTGAAGGATCTGGAGCACAAGTCTTATGGGGAGCAGCTGAGGGAACTGGGATTGTTCTGTCTGGAGAAGAGGAGGTTCAGGGGAGACCTTATTGCTCTCTACAATGACCTGAAAGGAGCTTGTGGTGAGGTGGGTGTCCATCTCTTTGCACAGGTAACAGTGATAGGATGAGAGGGAATGGCCTTAGGTTATACCAAGGGAGGTTCAGACTGGATATCAGGAAAGATTTCTTCACAGAGTGAGTTGTGAGGCAGTGGCACAGGCTGCCCAGGAAAGCGGTAGAGTCACTGTCCCTGGAAGTTTTCAAGAAATGAGTAGATGTGGCACTGAGGGACATGGTTAGTGGGCATGGTAGGAATGGGTTGACAGTTGGACTGGATGATCTTAGTGGCCTTTTCCAACCTTTAAGTTTCTATGATTCTATGACCCCTTGCTCTGTTGTTTTATGTGGGGGGAGCCCACGGAGCATTTGGGTGCTTGGCACAGCGGTGGCCCTGTGCTCAGGGTTCTGACCACAAGGCTGTTGGCTATGGGACTGTACACCCGGCGTTTGCATTTCCATTGTGGCACCCCGAGGGATATTATTTCTATTGGTACAGAGCGGAAAAAAATAGTTCCGACTGTGAAAGGTTTTGTTTTCTCTCAAATGCAGCCTCTCAGACCTAATTCTGTGGGACTGGTGTGAAGCTTCTTCTTCCGGTATCAATTATAGCAAATACAGACTTCAGTCTTCATGATACAAGCAAATAGATAACCCTCGTACTGCAAGGAGCCCAAAAGCACATGAGCTGTAAGTATCCCTGGATGGCCTCAGTGTCACACAGGCTGGCTGGGAAAAGTACCATTTGTACAGGTAGGCACGTGGCCCCTGCACTCCCATTCCTGCACACGTATGGGCTCAATCCAGCCTGACCGCAGGGACACTTCACATACAACGCTCTACCTAAATGCAACAAGGCACGGGGAAAAGCATGTTTTTCCATGGTGAAGCAGGAAAGTTTCATGTGAAGTGCTGCATTAGAGTAGCAGCGTTGTCACAGTTACATTTCAGTACGCTGATTGTAATGCTGGTACTTTTAGCTAAAAGATGTGGCTATTCTTCATTTTGTGTGTCTCGCTGCATTACCGGGTGACAAGAGTTTTGTGCTTTGTTTCTGTATATTTTATTAAGATAACACAAAGTAGACACGCATTTCCTGCATTTGTTTCATTCCAGGTGAGATTGCAGCCAACTGCGGGACTGCCTCTTGTCCTGGTCCTGCACAGACGTGTGAGAGAAAAGGAGAAACACTCAGGCCCGATTACACAGACAGCACATATGTCTGCAACGCAAAGATACACACCTAAGTGATCTTGGATTTTTAACATTACAGTACCATCATTTCTGGTGGTGGGTGAACTACGAATTGCATTTCTCGGTAGATGTCTTTTGGTGCTTCTCCCCCAGATGCCGATAACTCTTATTAAAAAACAGCAAGCAGAAGACTCAGTTGAAATGATAAGCAAAGCAACTGTGGGGCAAGCAGCCCTCCTCTCTCCCCACCTGAGCTCCTATCACTTCTGCTCCCTTCTCTGACGCTATGGCAAAGCAAAATGGGCAGGAAGTTGATGTTTCGTTCTGAGAAGAACGATTCTTCATTGATAAGGGGTCTTCAGTGATGCATGCAATTCATCTCCTGTCAGCTTCAGCAGCCTCAGGAGGACTCTTGGGACTTCTGCCGTGATGCGAAACGTTGGCTGCTCCCATGACAAGACCTTCATTTTCTGAATCTGCATTTGGAAGGAATATACCTGAACCCACGGATCTTTTGCAGGCAGAGTCCACTTATTGGTACCGAGACCATTTTAAACATTGTTCTGTATGGGAGACTTAGGATTTTCTGTGTCACAGGCCGATCTTCCTTGAACGCGAGGAGAATGCTGTAGAACTTACCCCAGCCTTCAGAAATGTCTCCATGCCGAAACTGGCCCAAGTAGGAATGCCATTCTTTTGAAAATCTGGAGGATTAGAAAGGTTTGACTTTTAATTGCTTTGATTGGTGCAGCCTGACTAAGTCATGAGACAAGACCCTTTAATGTGGCTATGGATAACAGCGGGTGTCTGTGTGGGCTGACTGCCGCACAGGCTCTCTGCCTGTGTCCTCTTCCATGAAGGAAGGCGACTGAGTGGGTGATCAGATGTGGTTATTTTTTCGGCCTTTCAGTTATCAGAGCTCTCCCCATACCAGCCTGCGGGAAAGAAGCTGACAAGCGGCCATTTTCCAGGACTTACCAGAGCGGTAGCATCACGCTGTGGACTTTTCCCATCGTATTTCTGGTATTCTCAGGAACTGGTGGTCTCGGCCACAGCTGGAGGAGACGCTGAAGGTGTTCTCAGCAGTGACATCTCTTGCAGCCCCTCTGGCACAACACCGCAGCTGTATGGATTGCAGAAAGCCTCAACAAACCCTTCTGAGGGTTGGACCTTTCTGTCTTTCCCTCCAAGATACTGCTGAGAGTTTGTCAGCAACAACAACACTGTGCGTAGGCACACAGTTCTCTGTTGGTTCTATTGATATAAAGAAGCACAGGGAAATAATGCTGGTTTTGAACAACAGGACACCAGCACTTCTCAGCTAAAGCCTGTCTCACTTCTGTTAAACCTTTTTTACTGTGATGAATCATCATCGTGAAGGACTGGGATGCCACTTTGGTCCCGGTTTGTAATGGGAAAGGCTCAGAAAGAGATGAGTAGAATCTTTCCTCTGTATTGAGGAAAATACTGGTGATTCACACGGTGAAGTCAAGGCTTCTCCTGTGAAGGCAGAAGATGTTAGGCCTTGCAGCAGGAAAAGAGGCGATAGCTGCTTTCCTGTGGTTATTAGGTTTTGTATTCTTTGGGTTTTGTGAATGTATTCTAAAGGAAGTAGAAAAAAACTATCTCTAAGGAAGCAAAGATCTTCCTTCCTGTTGGGAAAAGAGTCAGCGAGAATGATGAATTCCTTGCCAAGTGAGTCATTTCTTCGCTTAAGGGACTTCAAAGCTTTAAATACTGCTTTTCCGAGCACAGAGCTTCAAGATGAATTTGTGTGGGCTTGTAATGGATGACATTGATCTTTCCCTTTATGGGATATGATGCATAGAAAGATGGCAGGGAAGTGGTTTTCAGTGCGATGCTGCAGTATTGCGCCTTCCCATAACAGGTTTAACAAATGCTCTTTTATTGTGTTGCGCTCTGGCAGGAGTGAGAAGCAAGTGCTCGGGACTGCTCAATGCTCCAAGTGTTACTTGTCAAATATAGTCTACAGGCTAAGTTAATATTTATAGGATAAATAAAGAAAAGTAAACTGCAGGTTTGGTTTGACAGTAGTACATTTTCCTGAGACGTGACTGCAAATGATGTGACTAAATGTAGGACTATAGCACAGAATTTATTAAGAAGCAGGTAAAGCGGCAGCTTTTACGGAGTGCTGTGTTAAAGCTTTAGCCCTGCAGTGGCTCTCTCCTTTCCCCCTAGCTCCCGCATTCCTTCGAGAAGCTGCCGTGAAGACCTCTGGTGATTTGTGGTCTTGTGAGAGATGAATGTATTTGCATTACTGCTTTCAACTCATATGGTTATAGGGAATTCATTGTATATTAACGCTGGACAAATTTCAGGGCATAAACTGAGACAAAAACAGCATTATTTTCTCTTTCTTGGGTATTTGATAGCATGATAATATGCTGATCCTGCCCAAGGGAGAGACTAGAGAAAAGGCTGTGGTGAGACCTTACAGAGGCCTTCCAGTACCTAAAGGGCCTACGGGACAGCTGGAGGGAGACTCTGTCAGACAGCGTAGTGATAGGACAAGGGGGAATGGTTTTTAACTAAGAGTAGATATAGTTTAGAAGTTAAGAGGAAATTCTTTCCCCAGAGGGCTGTGAGGCGCTGGCACAGCTGCCCAGAGAAGCTGTGGTGCCCCATCCCTGGAGGCACTCAAGGCCAGGTTGGATGGGGCCCTGGGCAGCCTGAGCTGGTGGGGGGCAGCCCTGCCCATGGCAGCAGGTTGGGGCTGGGTGGCTTTGAGGTTCTTTCCAACCTAAGCTATTCTGTGATTCTATCATTCTTCACTCCTGTGAAACTATTATAGGCAGTCTTTTTCACCTGATGTGGGAGCAGCTCCTTGGATCTCAGTATTTTGCCCATTCCTTTGATAGTACAGCATATGTCCCAGGATATAGATTGATGCCAGCAAGAGACTATTTACCATGTAATTATCCTCTTCTCTTTGCAAGCTTCCTCCCACTTCCTTCCACTGCAGTCCCCTGGCAGGAAGGTCTGGTTCATATGAGAAACTGTAAAAGCGTTGTGGCTGTGATTGCCTTTTCTTTCTGTGTTTGAACAGGCCCTGGCATAAAGAGAGGCTGTCACTGTTACAGCACTGTACCAAAGCCACAGGTTCTAGTGGGCTGCAGTGACAATTCTTGACCTCTAACCGCAAGGCTATGGATCTGTGGTATATTTTCCCATCCTGGTCCCTACAGATGCTTCACTTCTTCCTCTTAAAAAAGAAAAAAAAGGGGGATGAGGGGAAATAAAAGGGAAATTTGCATGTGGTATTTTTCCAGCGTGAATAATCTCATTGGTTAAGACTTCAGACCATCTGCCTGATTCCCCACTAGGAAACAGAAGAGCACTTTAATAGCATCAAAAGTTAGTGGCTGATTCCTGTACACCAGAACAAGCAGCAAAACAAATAAGTATTTTGATTTTTGGCCATGAGCTCCAAATCTTTTCTGGTAGACTATATTGCTTTATACTGGCTGAATATAAGGCATGTTGGTACTAAAATCACATTAATACACATGGCAGGAATTCTATTTTTGAGGACTGTGCACAGAGTCACTGAAGGATGAAACCAAGATTTTCGGAATTATTTCCCCTTTCTATTACTAATTCAGTGATATCAATGGATCGATGATACTAACTCTTCATTTTTCACATTTCACACATACAGCAGTATTGGGTTAAATTTTTCATAAAGCACTATACTAGTAAAACTTTCTAATGTATGTCTTTGATTTCTATATGTATTTCTTTGTGCACACCTATATTTAACACAAGTTTTCTTCTTTTTAACATGAGTTATTTATTTATTTATTTATTACGTGTCATTCCTTTATGGGTAAACTCAAAGTGTCAAGAGTAATCTGCTAAAAGCATGTATTTCTGTGGAGATAAACTGATTTGATTTGGGGCCTTAGCTGCTTGGAGAAGAAAACAGGCTAAATCCTCTAGGCTCCAGTCCTGCAGGCGTTTTTACAGGAGCATAATTGCTTGCAGGGGAAAGCTTTCAGTTAGGCCTAAAAGTCATAAAAACATTTACTTCAGAAACTCTATAAACAACACCAGCCAAATAGAAATTAAAAATAATCTATAGAAGAATGACGCTTATCTAAAGATCAAGAGCTAAATAAACAGCTTGTTGGGTGACATCTGTCAGATTAATGATTGGTAATAAAAGGAAAAAAGATTTTAGAAGCTCACAGTTCCTGGACTCTTTCCACATCATTTTTCTTTTGCACATCCTAAATGGCAGCAGATTCACTGGTTTAATATCTGCTAGTGGCATTGTGTTTAAATTAATACTAGCTGTCTACGTAACTTGGAGCAGAATGGCTGTTCTGTAAGACAAACATTTAGTGATGACATCAAATCTGAATGGACTCTGATGTAAATCTCAGATAATGTTCTAGGTTTGCTTTCTCACAGCACATTAGTTTTGGCTAAGTATTCCTAATTTGCAGGCAAATGTTGCTGCATGTTGGGTTACTGGGCTTGGACAGGCTGTGCAGTTCCAACAAATACCTGCCATCACCTGTTTGTTTTATTTTTTTTTATGACAAATGATATGATGTAGTGTGGGTAATGTGGACTGTGAAATACAAAAGTCATCTTCCTTATTTCTGCATTAAGTTTCTAACTTGTCATCTTATTTTATTGCCAAAATATATGTTTACAGACCAATTCTTTTTTGAATGCTTTTTATGTCTGTGAAAAAAATGAAGGAGGATCATTTTTTTCATGTTAAGAGAACTCATTACTCTTTTTAATTTTTGTTTAAGAGTCACAATATTTTGAAGGCACTATTTCACACAAATAAAAGATCAGTCTTTGCAAGACACAAAATCTGATTTTGGCTATGAGTATTTAAATTCTGTTGCCTCTTGCCTAGGATTTTCCTGCCTCTTTGATATTTTTTCTTGCTAAAGGATAGGCCAGCCTCAAAAATAGTGCTATGAGCAATATGCTGCTTCAATATTTCTACAGAAAATTAGATAGATATATTGCTGGTTATTATACATATATCAACAAAGAGTTAATCAACAATGTTGTATATCTTATCATACCATGTAGCATTTTATACCACCAGAACCATGTCTCTAATGATTGCAAATTGGCATAATTCCACTTATTACAGAGACTTACAGCAGCTGAGGTTTTGGCACTGTTTTCCAATTGTACATTGTAATAACAAGTGGCACATTATTTCAGTGCTAAAGTTTTATCATATCTGAGGAATCCCTTTGTACCTGAAGCAGACGGAACATTCTCCCTGATGTGGAAGTAAACAAGTCTTATGAACAGCTTGCCACAAGTCATTGTAAATAGTTACCTCAGGTTTATTTTCTTCCAAAGTCTGCTGGTTGCTAGAAGATATGACACAGTATGTGTGCAAGAACAGACATCGTGTCGCCATTGCACTGAGTACGTGATTAATAAAGAAGCCTATTTTTAACAACAAAACAATGTGCTATGTTTAGAAGTAAGAGTATACAGCACAGATTTAGCCGTATTAAAATGCTGCAGATTATTTTGAGATGACCACAGAACTCAAATTTTCTTATTTTGAGTGGATCGTGAGAAAGCCATCAAAAGAAAAACTGTATATTTTCCTTAATTCCTCTTATTCCTTATGTTGCTAGCTAATTATCAGTGTTTCAGGATGAACATAAAAGAAACTCTAATAAGATTGATTGAATTAATTTGAATATGATTTTTAAATAATCTGCTTTATAGTTTCTCAGGATTTAATCAGGTTGATTTTGCGGCCTAAATAGACTTTGTTAATTCATTTATACTGAGATCGGCTTTTTTCTTTTCTTCTTTTCCCCAACCTGTTGATCTGTATGTCCTGGCCCAAATAGAATAGATGACACATTCTTTCAGGAATAATTCTAAAAAATTAAGTAGCTCCAGTCTGAATAAAAAAAAAGATCAGAGCAAAAGTGAAAGTAATCATCTGGGTAGTAAGATGTCCACTCTCTGTTTAAGTAATATAACGTGCACCTTGTGTTCTTTTAGATGTTACCTCCAAGAAAGATAAAAGCGTGAAACCATTCTTCACTCTCATCTCCTGAGACTCCAGGATGGTAAGTGTTGCTAGAGCAAAGCACAATGGTTTTGATATCTTTTGTTAACATTCAGGCTGAACTCAAGATCCTACAAAGAATAACAGATGAAACTGTTAAAATCAGTGAACTTTGTCTGCATGGACTTCATTGCAAGATGGTAGGCCTCAAGCTCGTCAATAGCTCTAAAGTAGCCTAGCCAAACCCTAATCCTACAGACAGTGCTGAGCATGTGGAATCATGCAGGGAGAGTTGCTGAAATTCAATAGGACTTTGTGTGGGCATAAACAGAGCAATGCTGTCTTTTTGCTGTCTCGGTGTATTAACCATCAGGATTTGGGCCTTAATTTGTTAGACTACTCTTTGTAGATGGAATTTCATACAAATTTTAATATCTAGTTTTGCTAATATATCACTGTAAAGTAATAATCAAATGATGGGGTAAACATTTGTGCAAATAGTGTACAGTTTCTTGGCATTGGCTTTCTTTGGCATCACAGACTTGAAAATATAATATACTGAAGTAGAAACCATACGTATTAAACTTACTCAAAGCAAACCTGTATTAAACCATCCCTTTAGAATATCATGGTTATGGTTGAAAGCCAGTATGTGGAGGTTGGAGAAAAAATTAAAAACCTAATGGCGTAGGGATTTGATTTTGTGTTATAGCTGTATTGTAAATTCACAAAATAGAATGTAGAACACTGGACTGATACACTGAACAAAGGTTGAAAATTCGAAAGACTTCAAAAATCTTTTGAGAGACTTTTTGTTTTTTTTTTTTAATGATAGTGTCATTAGAGTTTTTTATACGGTCATTTTTCTGAAATATTTCATATAAATATAGATCACAGTAGGTTTAGAACTTCAATGTCTTTTTGAGTCAAACATAAGAGCAGTTTTTGACTTGATAAAGGATATTTTTTAAGCAGGAAAAGATAGTCCTTTTATCTCAAATTTTAATTAAAGCAAAATGATTGAGCATTTTTATAAAGAATGTTGCATACAGCAAATAAGAAATCATGAAAGAAGACCCTGGTTATGCAGCTATCCTTTCCATACATGTATATACCTCTGATGGCTCAAAGATTTACTTTTTCTATGTAGAACATATTATGTAAATAAAGGTTTTGTCATGTTTTTAATCATATACTTTCCAAATGAAATTAAATATCCATTGTTCTTAAAATTAGCGGCAACTTTAAGACACCTAGTACTGCGCTTTCAGAATCTAATCTTTGGTGAGTTAATTTCTCCGTCAAACTAAATACCGTCTTTTCCTTATTCATTATTGCATTCCAACACCTATTCCTCTAACCTCACATTCCTTCCTGATAATTAGATGCATATATGTAGTGTCCTTTTAAACATACTGTTTGGCATTCTAGGCTGTAAAGTGATAGAATCCATCCAAGAAAAGTAAATATTTTTTGGAACACTGTTCATTGCCAAATGGGAAATGCTATAAAGCCACAGCTATTTAAATGACTTGTTAGAACTTTTCCACCTAGAATGCATCAGTAGGATTGTCTATGTAGATGAAAAACAGAAATAACAGCAACAAAAAGAGATCTGAGGCTTTCAGTCACCATTTGTTTTAAGCTGTATTTACATGACCATACTTATCTTTTCTGTTTGTGCAAAAGTTACATTTTCAGGACACTGTACATAGTCTGAATTTTGAATAGGTTCATTTGTGATTGGCCTAGAGCTCAAGTGGGAGAATTTTATTTTATTTTCAACTTTATCCAAATAAGTTAATTTGGAAAGGCTGTTGATGTGGTCTACTTTGACTTCAGCAAAGCCTTCGACACTGCCTCCCACTGTAGAAGCTGGCAGCCCATGGCTTGGACAGGTACACTCTTTGCTGGGTAAGGAACTGCCTGGATGGCTGGGCCCAGAGAGAGGTGGTGAATGAAGTTA
>JANHGO010000305.1:0-42249 GCA_024606505.1 Aquila spilogaster
ACAAACACCAGTCCTTGGTATGTAAAGTTACAGGGAGAGAATCAAGACAAGCTAGATCATTAAGCAATAAGCAGTTCGTTCTCTGTATCACCACAGAAACCCCGTGTCAGCAGCACTAGAAATTGTTTTCCTTGTAAGTTTTCTGAATTAATGGTGGAGCTGAGCCTTGGCCATGCAGGGATGGGGGTTCAGCTGGTGGAAGGGTTTTGAGCTACAGAGCACATGTCCCCAGGAAGGGGCAAACTTCAGCCCTGTGTTTTCAAGCAGAAATGTGCTGCCTTGCCGGTCACCTTCTCACCTTCTCACTCACTCAGCGTTTTGTAACTTGGCCTGTGTCGTGGTTTAACCCCAGTCAGCAACTAAGCACCACACAGCTGCTCACTGACTTCCCAGCTGCCCAGTGAAAAAAAGTAAAACTTGTGGGTTGAGATAAAGACAGTTTAATAGGACAGAAAAATAATAATGATAATAATAAAATGACACTAATACTAACAAAAGAATTGGAATATACAAAAAAAGTGAGGCACAATGCAATTGCTCACCACTTGCTGATTGATGCCCAGTTAGTTCCCAAGCAGCAGTCTGTGCCTGCCACCCCCCCAGCCAACTCCCCCCAGTTTATATACTGGGCATGGCATCACATGGTATGGAATATCCCTTTGGCCAGTTTGGGTCAGCTGTCCTGCCTGTGTCCCCTCCCAACTTCTTGTGCCCCTCCAGCCTTCTTGCTGGCTGCGCAGGAGAAGCTGAAAAATCCTGGACTTAGTATATAAACACTACTTAGCAACAACTGAAAACATCAGTGTGTATCAACATTCTTCTCTACTAAATCCAAAACATAACACTATATCAGCTACTAGAAAGAAAATTATTGCAGCCAAAACCAGGACAGCATGGTTTGGCTTCACATCCCCACCTGCTCTCTGCAGAGGGGGAAAAGTCCCATCTCACAGAAAGGGATTAATTGCTTGTCAGTATTTTTAGCCAGCAAAGCCTGAAATTATCTGAAATTGGAGCAAAGGGGAATGCGGTGCTGGGGAGGTCAGAACTGCCGGGGTGGCTGGCTGAGCTGTGCTCCCAGGTGAACGCCCAGCTGGAGCTGCAGGAGCGAATACCAAGGAAAACAAGTGCACGTGCAAAATCCAAAGCAAACAAAGCCACCCACACCCCTGAAATCTGCACATCTGCTAATGATGGGGCTGACTGGCTCCCTGGGCGCAGGTCAGTACTCCAAAGAAAGCCTGTGTGCATCTGTGCCAGCTTTTTAAAATAACCATAGAGCAAGCATGTTTAGTGCAAGGAGACTAAACCAAAGGCAGTTTCTCTTTGGTGTGATCCTGAAGGGGAGGGCTCCAGGACAGCCGTGCCAGCCAAGCTGCAGCATCGCCTCACCCATCTCGCCACGAACCAAGACATTTTGCAAGGCTGAACCGCACACGCTGCTCCGATGGCTGCCTGTGCCACCCTGAGTTTCTCACCTCGGGTGAGTGTAGGCTGATGTCATCGTTAATGACACGACACATGGGTTTTACCCCTGAGGGTATTTCTTTAATTGAAAAATTGGGCTGAGGAGAGACCTACAGTTAATTGCTAAGAGGAGCAGGGAGTTGTGGGGTGCCAGCCCTGATGCAGGGAGGGAGCCAGGATAATTCAGCATTCCTTTCCCATCCAGGTAAATTGGCAACACTTTAAAAAAAAAAAAAAAAAAAGGAGGATGCTGGCTATGCTCTTGGAGAGCCCCTTGAAAGCAGGATCATGGCACAACTGAGCAGGGAAATGCTGCAGCTGGAGGCAGGTACCAGGGAAGGGGTAGGGGACAGTGGGGGGACAAGGCAGAGGGGGCTGCTGGGCCCACAAAATGCTGCTCTGGCCTCCAAGCAGGGCTTTTCCCTGCAGCAAGTGCTGGCTGCCCACTCCTCCCTGCCCTGCCAGCAGCGGGGCCGAGCCGGATGAGCCTGCATCCACCCCTGAGGACCCCATCGGCACTTCGGTGCCGACCCCCAGCTGGGTCCCAGCCCTGGGAGCAGCTCCCTATTGGAGCAGGGCGCTCCCTCGGATTGTTCTCATGTCCCCATTTGCCTCTGCCCCTGGGTCGGGACCACCGACAATATTTACCCACGGGGCACGTTCCCCACCTGATGTCACCGGGACCGTCCCCAGACCCATTCTGCTGACAAGCCCTATCTAAATCACTAGCACTAAATCCAAATCCCTCCTACGGCAGCGACACAGCACCTTGCATGGGGACTTGTCTGCTGCCCCTGCCCTGCGTCCCAGGCTGCTGGCGAGAAGCAGAGACCCGTGGCGGCGCACAGCCATGCCGGCGCTCGGCTGCAGGGAGCGGTTTTGCAGTAGGTGAGCCCTGCTGCTCTCCACTGGGTGCACAGCCCCCAGGACCCCCTGGGATGTGGGGGGACACCCTGTCGCGGTGCAGCCCCTCTCTGCGCCAGGCAGCCTGAGCGGTGTGGCTGCCTGTCCCAGGCACATCCTTGGCAAGCCCTGTCACGTGCCAGTGTCACCTGGCAGAGAGGGGGACAGCGCGGACCCCCGGGCGGATGGCAAAGCTGTGGGCATCCCAGGGAGGACATGCTGCAGCTCTTGTCCAGGGCGGTTACTGCAGCTGGCCGTGCCTGGGCTTGCGGGGGCTGACAGGGCTCCGTGGCCGTCAAAGAGCCGATGGCAGTGTTTGGGGTGATGATTGCTCCTATAGACCCCGAGAGGAGACCCCCCCAGTGCGGGGCATGAGGGAGCACACCTGGGACCAGGGCTGCCCGGCAGGCCCAAGGGACAGCGATGCATCCCCTGGGATGCTCTGGGGCTGCCACCGGAGCAGGAGCTGGCGTAACCCAGAGCTGCTGCTGCGGTAGTGTGGCTCAGCCCTGCGCGGGACAGAGGACCCTGGGGTGGGTGAGTCTCTTAGGGAAGCCGTTGGCCGGCTCCAGCGTCAGACGGCTGTGGAGGGGGAGCATTGGTGCAGGGCTTTTTTCCTGGAAAATCTTTAAGTGTTTGACTCAAGTCATTCCCTGGGGAAAGCAAGCGCAGCCTGGTCCCCACTGAGCTGCACAGTGGGGAGGTGATGGCACATCCGTCGGGTTTGGGACACCGCTGCCTCCCACGGCATCAGCACAGGGGGACGCCTCGCAAACCACAATTAAATGGTCCCTGCAGCCCGCTTGGCTCCTGATGTGCAGGACCCCACACCAGGAGGAGTCGTGAGTGTGCCTAGCCAGAAGGAAGAGGCTTTGGGTTTTGCTCCGTGCGTCACCAGCCCGGGGGGTGACTTTTCCGTGGCCTCTCCCCAGTGTGCTGGCAGATGACGGCCAATTTTGCCCGGGTGCTGCGAGGGCGGTGGTGGCCACCGTGAGAGCCCAGGCAGAGGACAACGGCTGCCCTGTGCCTTGCTCCTCTCTGGATTTCTCCCTGTGCGGTTTCTGCAGGGGTCTGAAGGCTTTGAATTGCTGAAACTGGCACAGGCAAACCCAGAACTTGCTCCTGCCCAGCGGGGCTGTGTGCACAAGTGAATACTAGTGTGGGGGCATGGGCAGTTGCCTCCTCCCCCCTGCAAGAGCCCTCGCCACTGGGCTGGGAAAGGTTCATTTCCTCTGGCATATTATAATCTATTAATTAGGTAATAGACACTGTTGGTCGAGGTTTGGGTTTCACCCGCCGTGATGTCAAACAGAGGTCAGGCTCTTGGCTTGCCCGCCCTCATTTAAAGGCTGTGCTCCCCGCAGCCATTGTGAGGGCAGCGAGGGCATCTCTGCTGCCTGCCCCGTGCTTGGCACGGGCATGCGTTAGTGCTTGGCAAGGAGTGTGTTGGTATGGCTGTTTGTGGTGCAGAAGATCCTCCCTGGGGTCTCAGGGATGGGGAAGGAGCACAGAGGGTCTCCAGGACATCCCCCAACATTCCGGCTCAATGGGGGACCGCACGGACGTTGGGGTGACCCTGGCATCACCCCGTGCTCGGGGTGTTCCCAGTTTTGCCAGCCAAGGGAGGGAACGTGTGCTGCTGGCTGGCACAGCAGCAGGATGGCAGTGCTGGCTGCAGCCCATCCCCGTTCCCAGCACATCCATGGCTATTTTTACAGCACAGAAACATTGTGCTCCCAATGCCATTGTTTAGCAAAGGTACTGGGATGGATCAGATTAACGAGAGCAGCTTCCTCATGATCTGGAAAGGTGCAGGGAGTCAAGGGCTGGGGGGGCTCTGAGGACCCTGGGGGTGGTCCCACAGCCTCATTAGCTGTTGGGGGACCCAGAGCCTGTACCTGGAGCAGCGGTAACATGCAGCCAGGCTTTCCCTGGCATGCAGTCTGGCGAAATCCTGGCATAGGTGGCTGGGGAAGGCTCACTCCATTTCAGATGGAGGAGAGCCAGCTGCCCTGTGAGGGCTTGCTGCATTGCTGCCAGTGCGTCCACTCGCCACTGCAGCTCTCCTCTCTTATTTTAATTTGCTTTTCTCATTTGCTGCATTGTTATTTTGTCCTGAAAGAGCTCTAGGAGGTCACTTTGCATCCAACCCGCTGGGAGGAAGCAGGGCTGCCCCTCCACTCTGCCCGCTCCCCAGTGTAAGGAGGCCTTTCTTTTCCCCCTTTATTTTAGTGCTTTGATGTCCTTATAATTTATTTTTGCAGCAGAGTTGTTTTCATGATAAAATGGAAATGTTTCCCGTGGGTGGCTTTAAAATGAAAGGCTGAGTGAGGAGGCTAAAAATAGCCCCACATGAGCCTGGCTGAATGAGCCGCTGGGCTGGGCAGGGGCTGCCTGCTTGCTGAGCTGGGGAGGGGACCTGGTGGTCTCCAGGGCTGTGACCGTGGGGACCCTCACCGATGGTTAACCCTCCCCACACCGGCACACGTGGGCTGGTTCATGGGCCGAGCTCTGGGTTGCTTTTCTGTGGAGCTAGGCTTGGTTACGCTGTGTTTGGGGCAGACGTCCCCTCTCCCGGTGTGGGCCCTTGTTGCCTGGGTGGGGACGCGGAGAATCCCCACGGGACCATTGCTAAGGGCACAGAGCGCAGAAGGCAGCCAGGGCAGTGCAAGTGGGGGGTGCTGAAGCCCCCTGCCTGTTCCCACCACCGGGAAGGAGAAAGCCTGGAGCTGATGAGCAGGATGACGCTAATGGGCCGTAACTCGGTAGCTGGGTCTGCCCACCCCCCTGCCTGGCTGCCAGCCCTAGCTTCTCTCCCCGGGGGTGCACGGAGGGCTGCCTCCGTGGGAGCTGAATGTGTCCTGCGTAGGACGTGGCTGTCAGCCTTTATCCACTGGCAGTGATGCTGCTGGGGAGAGCTCTCCCAGTAATGTCTCTCTTTACACGAACCAACTGCCCCGCTAGCGGGAAAGTTCAGCCCTATTTACCCTGTTGACTCATCTTCTTCCCTTTCATCTTCTCTCAGAAGCAGCTTATTATATGTGGCTATAAATAGGGTTTGTTCCTGATTACATGTGCCCAACCATTACCGTTTCTCACCCAGGCGTGACGTGAGCAGATAGCCTCCCGGCAGGGATGCATAACACTTCCTTATAGCTGTGGGAATGTGAGTGGGTGGGTGGGCTTGTCTGGGTCTACTTCCTTCTTTTATTTTTGATGGCAGTAGCTCTGTGGGTGCCTCTGAATCTCATTGCAGCACTCCTTTCTGCTGCTCACCCACATCTTTTCTGTCCTCCAAGTGCTGACCCCCAAATCCTGCTGCCATTTGCTGGGGCAGTGCTGACTGGTTCCCACTGTCCTGGTGCTACAGAGCAGAACTGTCCAGGCTGTGACCTTGCTGCAGAGCAGCTGTGAGCGGCTGGGCAGCGTGGCAGGTCCCTGTCCCTGGGGACGGGGATGATGCAGCCACTTGGCATCCCGTGCTTTGGTCGCATCTCAGCAGCATCCAATGTATTTCCTGAGAGCAGCTTCAGAGCCCTGAAAGTGTGCCAGGGATGGCAGGGATACCATCATAGGAGCTTTATTCCCTGCATAGGTGCTCTGAGGCTGTGATTGAGTCACCCTGCAGCCATCTCTGACAAGGTGCTGGGTAGGCTAGCCCGGCACAGCAACGCTTCTGGGAGGCGGTGGCACATCACTCAAAGGCGCTTGATATAAATAGATGTGAGGCTGAAACCGAAAGCTGTAATCGTGTGCGTGCCAGCACGAGACGGGAGTGGGTAAACACAGGTGGCTGCCGCGTCCGCCAAATGGCTCCCTCCTGAAATACAGCTCAATGATACAACTGGCATCCCGTAACGGTGGCCCGGTGACACAAATACCCCCAGCATGGCTGCGAAATGGGGAGCAGGATGAAGGTGCCAGCAGAGCCTACAGCTCTGCTGGGATGGCAGTCAGAGTCCGCAGGGCTGATGGGGACCTTCAGCCTCCTCTTCCTCCTCCATTGAAATCTACCCTGGGAAGTTATGGACACTGAAAATCCCAGCAGGGATGAGCTGACCCCAACCGTGAGTCCTGTGGTGCTGGGGATGTTTGCTGGGGTAGCAGTCTCTGCAGACTTTGGAATTTGGGGGCTGGCGATGCAGCTCACATCCCCCGAGGCGCAGTGAAGTCAGCCATTTACTTGGAAATTACTCTCAGCTGAAGGCAGGCGAGGTTAAATTGCAAATGAAAGTCAAATATTTACAGCATTCAAATTAGCACTGTGATCAGCTGGGCTGGGAAACCTTGTGCACCGATTCCTATGTTGCACAGAAATGTTTGCAAGCTGACGGCTTTGCCCTGCTCCGGTCCTGCCACAGAGAGCATGGATCTGGCTGGCCTCGCTTCCCAGTGCTGCCCTTGAGGGATATCAGTTCCCTGCGTGTTTTCGGTGCCAGTCCACAGTGGGTGAAGGTGCTGGGGTGTACTGCCAGGTTTTTAAGGCCAGGAAGAACAATGATCTCCATTTAGTGGATCTGCTCCATAATAGGGACTATTGTAACTCTCACATTCCTTGGTCACCATTTGGGTGGTTAATTACCCTTGCTCTTAAGTAAACAGATAATTGTGCATTATTTAAGGGTGGATGTTGAAGAGACAAAAGATGAGGTATGGGCTCTGCTTCGCTCATTCACAGCGGCTCCTCCTGGCCGGGCCATGCAGGGTGAGGACGGATGGCTGGTGCCAAGTCTCTTGTATGGGGCTGCATCTCCAGACCGTGGGCCACCACGGCAGCTCTGCTCTCAATCTCCTCCGACACTTTGGGGAGCCTGTCTCCATGGATCTGGGGTGATTTTTGATGAATTTGTGTGACTCGGTGAATAGGGAATTGATCACTTGCCAGCAAGGCTGGCGTCACCATCCGGCGTGAGGGAAATGGGATGGGAACAACCAGTATTTATTAAGGAGCTGGCACTGGAAGGGAAGCACCCTGGTGAGAGCCCTGGGGAAGCGGCTGGGACCGGAGAGGCTGGGTTTCCTGGCAGATTTAGGCAGCAAGATCTGGGCAGCCTCAAGCTGGTGGAAGCAGAAAACCTTATTGCCCTGATTACTGCTGTGCCGTGGTTTCTAGTTTTTCTTTGCATTGATGGCCAGAGACTTAATGGTTTTAACATCAGGGCTGAGATGCTGGAAACTGCTCCAGCGATAAGGAGCCCGTCAGGGCAGGGATGTGTGAGCTCACGCTGTGATGCCCCCAGGTCTCCATTCCCAAAGCCCTCGGGGATAAGAAAGGCAGGAAAGTGAAACAACCACAAACCCACACTTTGAAGAACTTCTCTGTTCACCTAAAATAAAGGGGGAAAAGAGCCTAAGCACGTTTCCCATCTTCCCTGGGACAGCCCACAGCAGTGAGGCTGCCTTGAAGCTGCCCAAGTAGAGATGCAGGATTTGGGACTCTGCAGGCGGGTGAGGAAAACTCTCCTGGATGGGTACCCGCACATCACACGGGTGCAGTCCGGCTCTGCCCGCGATGCCCATCAGCTGCGGCTCTCCTGGGTGGCACTGGCCGCGGCGGGGTGGTGTGAGCTCTGCCCCAGAAGCCCCGGCTGGGGCAAGCAGGGCTGGGGCTGCTCTGAGGGGGCCGCAGCCCTCTCCGAGCAGCACAAAGCACGTCCCCGCGAGGTGACGACAACAGACGACAATAATCCCTGCCAGCTGTCAGCAGAGGTGCTCCGCCGGCTTCACAGGCAAGGGTGAAGTGAGCCTCTTGTCGCCTTTGTGAGGACAGGAAACCCGGCGCGAGCCCCGGCCGGCTCCCTGCGGCTCACGGCACGCGTGCACGCCGCCGGCCTCGCGCCTCCCCGCCGGCACGGCGCCAAGCCGCCCGCGATGAGGGAACCAAAACGCTGTGGCCGGGAGGATTTTGCAGGCTTTCATTAACCTTGGCCCAGATAGAGTTTGGTTTAATAATCCCTACGCAGATTGCCCAGACCAGGGCAGCGTTCGCCTCATCTCTGAGATGAGAGAGAGAAAATCGTCAGGAATATTTTTTCAGATCAGTTCATCAGCTCTGTGACCCCGCTGACAGATTTGGCCTGGGAGGGGGGCAGCAGCCTGAACACAGCTCACGTTCCTCCCATCTCTAGCGTGGCTGCTGGGCCCGCTCTGCTTGCGAGCCTGCCCTACTTCGGATCAGCCCACAACATCCTTGATTTTGAGGTCAGTGACAGCTGCTGGCAGGCCTGGCCTTATGCCGTGTTTACTTTTTAAGCAGCTCAATGCAAATACAAAATGAACAGCTTCCTTGGGCTGCTGTAGCTGTTTCATTGTTCCTGCTGAGGAATTGAGGATGAATTAGTATGGGGCTCAGGGCCTCCACACAGCTGTGGCCATTTGCACCGGATGAGGCTTTGGTCCTTCTACTTAATCCTGGGTTTGGTTACTGAGCCCTCACTAATAACTGCTTTATGCTGGGCTCGCGTATAATCTGCAGCGTAACTCTGCTACTCCTTTTCCCTTGGGGGATGGAGGGGATCTTTGCAGCTCTCCAGTGACCTTCCGCATCCTCTTCCCTCCAGGGGACGCCGGGCTTTTCTGGCGAGGTGTTTGCCCCACGCCGCTGCAATGCACCCCCTGCCAGCCCTTCCCCGGGCACGAATACACCCTCCAGTCCTTCTCCATCGCCAAACCCTCCTGCTGCCTCGCTGGGAGAGCCTTGGCCCCGTGGTGACAGGCAGCCGAGGAGCGGCGGGAGGCCAGCAAGACGTCATCTCTGTGCTGGGAGCACACAGTGTTCCCTTCTGCAAATGACTCGGGAGGAAGGAATTTAACTCAGAATTTCCTCCTTAAGAGCTCCGGCCCTTGTTCTGGGCAGAGTCTTCTGGGAGAGGGATTTTGGCCGGCTGGGATGCAGGGGGAGGGCAGAGGGTGGCTGTGGGGACCAGGATGCTGCTGGGGAAGGGTGGTCGTCCAGGTTGGATCCCCCTATTTCCTCACTTCTGCTAATAGCTCCTGCGCAGGTTTCTGTAGCCCCGGCTACCAGGCAGGCTCAGAGATGGAGAGGTGGGGAGAAGGGAGGTTAAAGTTTGCCATAGCTCAGGCAGCCCCCGCGGGGCCCCAGAGGTGCTGGTACGTACAGTGACAGTGTCAGAGCACAGTGACAGTGTCGGCGTGCCTGGGGAGGCAGGCGAAGCATTTGCAGCCTTGCAGGCATGCTGAGGGCTGGCTGCGGAGATCCCCTGCCTCTCCTCGCTGCCCCGGGGCTGCATCGCTCACCCCACGCTAGCTGCCAGCAGCTCTCCACCCAGGGGCTGCCGGTACCCCAGTGCCTGATGCACAGCACCTTTGCAAAGAGGCGCAAGGCAAACCTTCCTCTTTGCCACGTGGCTGCTCGTGCCATCTCATGGCCAGAGCCACCCTTCCATGTGGCCAGCCAACACGTGAGTCACTCTTGCCCAAAAGCAAGAGCCAGTTGCCAGGCTAGAAATCGTGACTTCCCTGCAGGAGAAGCTCTCTCTGTTACTTGGTCCAGAGCCGTGATGTTCTGCTTTTGCTTGCTGCTGTCTCAGCTCTGCAGTGGCCTGGGTACTGGGAACAACTAGCATAATTAGTGCATTCGGTGCCACTTGCTTGTCATAGACATTGAAGCCCTTTGCAAATTTCTCTGTAAGAAGTAGGTCAGCATAAACTCTCTCTTTGGAAAGAGGAGAAGCACAGAGGATTAATTAACTTGCTTGGTATTGCACAGCCAGGCAATAGCAGTGCTGCCGGAAAGCATCCCCCGGTCCCAGGGGAAGCGGGGACTCTAACGGCAGGGTGCTCCTTCTCCCCGTCGGGCACCAGCACAGCTGAGATACTCCTTGTTTGCTCCCCCAAACCAGGCTCCATCCGGCAGCTTGCAGTGCAGCCTGGTCATCTGCTGGCTGAGTGATAAAGTTCCCATCCTTACAGCCCTGCAGCTTGCGGTCGCTGATGCCTGGATGTTCACAGCCAGTGCCTGTTTCAAAGCAGCAGAAGCTAGCAGTGATGTAACCCAGCACTAAAAATAGCCTGAGGAAGAGTCCCTGAAGCAGCAGGAGAAACTGCAGGGAAGGGATAGATGGGAGGGCTGAATTCACAAGAAATTACATTCCCAATCGATGCTGATTCAGTCCATCATCTTGGCATTGCCCGGAGCCCTGATGCTCTAGGGGCAATGGGCCAGGAACACTTGCTGCTGCTGGTTCCCTGGGCCCTGGAGACATGATGGAGCATGTTCAAGCCAGCTGAGAGCGCACCGCTTATCCCCATCCTTCCCAACTCTTGTGTGGCTCTTCTGGTTTGTACCCTTAGCCATGGAGATTTGGTGGGGAAAACTACAGCCAGGTGGTGGGCAGGATGGAGAGCCTGCAGCAAGGAGCAGGAGGGTGCAGGTCCCAGCCATGGACACACATATTACAGCATTTTTTGGCAGAGGACAGGTCTGTTATCAAGTGGAGCAATCTGCTCAAGAAGTCCCCTGTGAAATAACTACGAAATCTGCAATAGCTGAGCCAGCTCCTCCATGGCGCCCATCACACGAAGCTGAGCTTCCCCTGCATGGCCATGGCCCCGAGGGGGCTTGTAGCCCCGGAGCTCGCAGCCGCTGCCGGCCTGCCCCGCAGCACCACGGGCTCTGCCACGAGCACTGTCAGCTCTTCAGTGGGGACAACTCCATCGAGGGGAAGGATTTTGCTCTTCCATGAATAAAGAGGATTTATTCTGAGGTGGGCTGGACCTCCTTGTTTAGGAGAACCTGGCAGAGTTTTTCCCTTCCAGGTGGAATGAAAAGGCTCACCTACAAAGCTAAAAGATACATGGGGGTATATTCTGACTTCCACAGCATCATCTCCTCCCTGATGGCTGGAGTAAGGGGCAGACTGGTAGGTGGCTGCTCAGAGGAAAGCTAACAGGAGGAGCAGGCAAGGGGAAGGAACAGGAGGAAAAACACAGCCAAGCTTCTCCACAGGAGATAAAATGAGAGAGCAATGGGGGGCTGCCTCCAGGGACAGACCAGGGAGGGTGAAAGGGAGGGAGGCCTTGGTTCCAGTGGCAGGGGGTTAGTACCGGAGCATCTGTAACACGAGCCTGGGGTTATTCAGTTGCTGCAAGCTTGGTGGGCAGGGAATGGAGCTGCCGGTGAGTCTGTGCCATCACAAGCCAGAGCCACGCTTGATTTCTGCAAGAAAGCAGGTATCACAGACAGCGCCTGGCCCATCTGTGGCGAGATGGATGGCGGTGAGGCATCACGAGCCCTTTCCTTCCTGCACAAAAGGCGCCCTGTGATGTGTGAAATACAGACAGTCCCCTCCCAATCGCTATTTTTGCCAGCATTTATTTCTCTTGTTTGACTTACTGGTGCAAAATCTTGCAAGCATTAAATTTGTTGAATGGGGACGAGAAGTTTTCTGTAACCCATTCTTCACCCAAGGGGACTCGATGAGGGATGTCTGCAGCTGCCGAGCCAAAGCTTCTGACCTTGTCTTGCCTGCAGATGCCTCCCAAAGGGTCTGCTGGGACTGACCCTGATCCCACAGAAATGCAGCAGGAGCAGGATCTGTGGTGTATCTCTGGGCAAAACCAGGCTGTGCAAAGTGGCTGTAGAAGCGAAAATGGAAATTGAAGGCTAGGGGTGGCAGGTTTAAAGCACCTGAAGGACAAGCTGACTTATTTTGATTGATATTTATATCTGAACTGGCTTTTCCCTGTCCTAAATAGTCTGCATTGCTGTGCTGTGCTGAGCAGTACCGTTGACATTTCGGCAGTGCCAGGCGGGTAGGTGTGGCAGGGTGTGCGGCTGCAGGATGCCAGCCAAACCCCAGTATCACCCGGCTTGGGAAGTTCCCAAAATGTTCCCTGGAGGAGTTTCAGCTCTGAGTCGTGCTCCTCTTTGCATGCTGGGGAGTTGGGGCTGTTTTTGCTGAAGGTGAAGCCATGAAATTGTGACTGTACAGAGGGCAGAGAGCAGTGCCTTGGGGCAAGCACATGAGCTGCTTCGTGGCGAGGTCTGGGTGCACCAACAAAGACCGAGGGTCTCTGGGCAAAGCCTGAAGCGGAAAGCGCAGTCCCAAACGTGGGAGTCTGGCCCTAAGCACCACCATGATAAACATACTTATTCCACAGATAATAACACAAATAGAGAAAATTATTCCAGCCTGATGGAATGGCCCTTATGGCGCTGCCCGGCCCTGTGGGACGGGGAAAGGAGTGCAGGGATTTATTCACCAAGGAGCGCCTGAGGGAGGCTCAGAAAAAGGAGAATCAGATGGCGAAGCTGCAGGAGGGCATGCGCTGGGGAACGGAGCTGCCGCAGCCTACGAGCACAAGAGGAAACCGAAACTGCCGGCTCTTTCCAGCTTCAGCTGCTGCTGAGATGGTCACCCACGGAGCACGGCAGCACTGACACGGAGCAAGGGGCTGACCCAAACCTGTGGATTTGGGTTTTCACTCTGGCTGCAGAGTCTGCAGCAGGGCCGTGAGCTGCCCCAAACACGCATCCCACCAGCCTGACAGATTCCCAGCGCCCTCTCCCTGAAGAGCTGGAAGACCGCATGTGGGTGATGCCACCGTGCCGGAGTGGCCACGGCTGCATACCACCGGTGTTTTCAGTGTGCGCTGGGAGGTGGGTCCCACGGGAAGCTCTGCCTGTGCATTTACAGGCTCTGCCTTGCCCTGCAGGAAAACTTAGAAAAGACTGTGTGGAAAAAAACCCTCTGGCCTCTCCTAACCTTTGGGCACTTGCTATCTATGTATTGTTCTTTTCGTGTGTTTTTTGGCAAGTGATTGTTTTATCCTACAATAACACATGAATTCTGCTGTGGCAGCAGTTCGCTAGGTAAGAGAGTCCTGCTGGAGAGTTACAGCCTCAGCAGACGGGACTGATGAAGGGAGGGGAGCAAGGGGACACAGCAGTAACTGGCGTTTTGTTATTGAGAGCCCAAGCCGAATCTCCATCAGCAGCCCACGGACACCGTCTCCAGGGCTTAGTATGGCTGAGTGGGCAAGGCAGGCTTTCTGGGGCTGGGGGGCTCATTCAGGACACCCAGGAATGGGTCTGACAGGAGTCCTTGCTCTCTGAAGAGGCTGAAGATCTCCCTGGGACAGGCCAGAGTGTTGTTTGCATGTGTCGCTGGCTCAGAGGCAGCTCTTTGTTGCTGCCCTCTTTTCTGATTGCTTTCCTGCATCTTCCCTGGACAGGGGAGCAGGCTGCAGCGGCGTAGCATTCAGCCCTTTCCCGGCAGGTGAGCAGCCTGCCTGGCTGGGCACTGCCGCCGTCCCTGTTTTCAGCGCACCGTGGATCACGTGTGCTCCCTGCTTGCCTGAAGCACAGCCAACAAATTAAACCTTAAACCATAAGTTACACATGTTTTTGCTTGTGGTTCCTGGGTCTGGTCAGATCAGTTAAAAGGAACTTGGGGTGAAGAAAAACCTTTCCATTAATCACAGACTTTTGCAGGAAAGCACAGATCCTTCACCTGCGATCCCTCGCGCCCTGGCTCGTAGAGCAGCAGCTGCCAGCTCTCCATCTCTGCAGCTCTTGAGAAATCCCACAGCTGAGCTTCCATCCCAGTAAACAAAGTCCGGTTGTGTTTTTCTTCTGTGACTCATCCATCAATTTGTAATTGCTCAGGAGTAATAGAAAGTGCCTGGCAAGGGACCGGCCTGCCTGGTGGGCTGCTGAACTGCTGGGGCTCAGGCAGCTGGCTTTGCTGCTGCCCCGCGCAAAAAAACTCATCGTTATCCTTCTTCTTCCAGCTCCATTCTCATAATTATTATTTTTGACCCTGAGAGGACTGAGGATAGAGCATGGAATCTATTTCCGTGCAAGACATCTTTAAAGCATGACATTTCCCTGCTACTTCATTAAATTAAGTGCTGTCCTTCTTTAGTGGCCTGGCTTTTTGAGTCCTGAATCAGACACATCGTCTGATGAAATGTTTTGCAAGTAAATAATAACTAGAACCATGTGCATTAATTTGAACTACCACAGGCACGATAAAAATGGCATGGACCACACCATGCAGACAAAGCACAGAATTAAGACTGTGGGTGAGGACTATGCAGTTAGAAAACTGTATTGGGTTGGAACTGGGCTGATTTGGTGACAAGTGGCTGAATTTTGGGGGGTTTATATTTTTTGATTCAGGGTCTCAGTTTTCATATAAACACAATTTTGCAACGCTCATCATGGCAAGAATAATATTGAACTAGGGAACTTCATAACACTCCCCTGTTGCCTGTAAAAGGAACAGTTCCTAGATCCTTATCAGGGGAGAAAAAAATGAATATGCATGAACTTTGTGCTCAAGGATGTTTTCTATGGATCGTGCATTTGACATAGCCCAAGAGGGAGAAGTATGCTCTGCCACTTTGTATATTGTACCAGTTCTGTAAATAATGGGAAGTGCTTGTTCCTTTAACTGTCAATCTGGCACTTTTCACCAGCTCTTTAAAAATTTATATATATATATATATATATACACACATGCACACACAGTGCACACAAGTGAGAGGAAGGTGTTTGTGGAAGCATGATGTTATTGCCTATTTATTTTGTGAATGATTTTGGCAGTGGGAGAAACAGGCACCTTTCTGACTGCCTGTGTGAGCAGATCCTCAGCAGCTTAAACACTGCATCTCCTTTGTCTCGGCAAGGAGGAGTGTTGAGGAGCAAGCATTGCTATTGCAGTGACTCCTAGAGCTAAGCGTCTTATATTCAACAGCCTCATGTCATTGCTCAGGGTGAAATGTTCTCAAGAGGTGGTGAGGGGTCAGCTGGAGTGCCGGGCAGCCAAAGGATCAGCCTTGCTTGTGTGTCTGGGGGCATGGTTAGCTGGAGGTTCATCCTAGAGCTGATGGGATGGGGAGCTGGAAGTTTAGGAAGTGACCATGAGCCGTGTGCAGGCAAGGGCAGTGAGGGAATGAAAGGCTTGCCAAGCTGAGGTCAATGTTGACGTCTTATTACAGGCATGAACTGTATCAGGGAAGCTGATCGCGGGCGAGGAAGGAGATGGCTGAGTGCCTGGCATCGCCTGGAATTGCTCCCCCACTAATTAAGAGGAACGGAAAGAAGCATAGCGAGGAGCAAGGCGTGAGGAAACCTAATGCTTCCCAATGAGCACATGGGAATATTCCCAGCCTCTGGAGGGATCGTGCAGCCACTCACTGGGGAGGGGTCCCATGGGGTGGCACCTCAGCTCCCCTCTCCTCATGGCTGGGGAACATAAATCAGACGTGAGCCCTGGACCAGCTCTGGGCTTGCAAACGAAGATTAAAACTAGTAGCATGTGTCAATAATCTCCAGCTGTAACTGCCAGTCTCTTGAATAAATTACAGACCTGCTCTCTTACGACCAGCTTCAGCCCAAAGAGGCATGGATTTAAAACAAAATCTTTAAATATCTAAAGAAAGTCACCAGTTTTAAATGGTGAGAGACACATATGAAAACAGATTTTGAAATTAAGAAAATAATGATGGTGCCAGCCAGATAAATGAGGAGACTCCCAACAGGCAGCCCTGCGTGGCTTCGACTGTCAGCCTGATGGACAAGAGAGGCGTATTTTAAGCAGTGAGAACCAGGGGGTATAATTGTTTCTTACACAAGACTGTACGCGTGCTTGTACTTTAGAACAAGGAGAAATCTGAGATCTCTTGCCCTCTGAATCTCTTTGGTGAACCAGTGTTCACCCCTCCAAACCAAGGAGCCGTTCCCAAGCCAGACAGGCCCTGGGCCTACATAGGGGCCAGCAGTCGGGGAGCAGAGGCGGGAGGTTTGAGCGAGATGCTCTGTGTGCGCAGCCCTGCCTCGGCAGCCCGTGGCCAGAAAGGCTGGGTCCCTTCTGGAAACAAAGGATGCCTTTTGCTGGGTGCGTTGTACAGCAGAATTGTGGTGGCTTGTGTGGCTTTTAGCTCTCTGACCTTTATTTAAATGAAATGCAGAGTAATTTGTATCTAAGTGGAGTTGTTCTGTCTCATTAGTGTGATTAAATAGATGGCAGAGCGTTACTAAGTTCATTGTCAGAGAGACTGTTGCTTAGTAATTTAAACTGCAATAATCTCATTATTCAGTCTTTTTTCCTTACAACGATGGTGGCTCTGTTGGTGGCTCTGTTGTTACAGGCGCATTCATGGGCTTGCATGCAAAGCCCGACAACTGCGATGACATTTAAAACACGAGGCCACAGGCTCCGAGAAGTCATTCAGGGTAAAGCTGAGTAGGGGGAGCCTCCGGGACTTTCAGCTGTGTATGCCTGAACGAGGTTTTTGGTGGTACAGGAACAGAAACGCAGAACTAACGGGTGAGCTCAAGCGTATGGCCCCATGAGTCTCCTCTGCTTCAAGGACTCGACAGATGCTCCTCCTCTGCCTCCTCAGCAGGGCGAGTGGTAAAAGCCCCCCTGTAGCCAGGCCCTGGTCACATCCAAACTAACGGCACGTGCCGCACACGAACAGAGATACACCATTTTCAAGCGGGCACTGAGGCTAAGTTAACCAGAGCCCTACCGATGGCTCCTGCGGCCTGCAAGTCAAGGAGGTGTAACTCCAAAGATCGTTAAGGGGCAGGAAGAGGAAACCCAACCCGTCCCGTGCAGGGCTGGCACCAGGCTGAGGGCAAGGGGGGGACAAGGCAGGGGACAAGGCAGGGCACACGGCAGGGCCACCTCGGGCGGAGGCGTTCGTCTCGCAAAGGTGGAGGCCACGTCCCGCGTTCGCCTCACAAAGCTGAAGGCAAGTCCCGCGCGGAGGCTGTGAGCCACGGAGGGGCTGCTTCTCCCCGCGGTCCTGCTTCCCAGACCCGGACTCTACGAAGCAGGCCGGCCACCCCCCCCACGCTCCGTGGTTTCCGCGGAAGGGGTGCGCAGCCAGGCCGGGCTGCGGAGCGAGGACGGCGAGGCCCTGAGGGGCCAAGCGCTGCCCGGGCTTGCGGCGCCCCAGCCCCGCGCCCGCCGCCCGCTCCGGCTCCCCTAGCAACTGCGGCGCTGGCGGCCGCCCAATCAGCGCGCGGCGGTGAGGGCCGAGCCAATAGGGAGGCGGGCGGGAGGGCGGGGCGTGCTGGGGTGGGGGAGAGCCGGCCCCGCTCCGCGCCGCCATTTTGACGTCTGAGGAACAAAAGAGGCGAAGCCGCCGCCGGCGCCGGCCTGACAGCAGGTAACGGGCGCGTCCCGCCGCTCTTCCGGGCCTGCCGGCCGGCCCGCTCGGCGCCGCGGGCTTCTCGGCGAACCCGCCGCCGGCCCCACCCTCCCCCGGGGCGGTCGGCTGTGAGGGGGTGGCCGGGGGCTGCCGCTGGCGTGTGAGGCGCGGCGGGGCCCTGCCTCTGCAGGCCCCGGCCCCGCCCGCCGCGGGGGGTCGGTGCCTGGCCTGGCGGAGGCGGAGGGTAGGCGGCTGCCCTGCTTCCCGCTGGGGATGCTCGGAGGCAGCCTCAGGCCTGTGGCGGCGGTAGGGGGAGGGGCATTGCCTGGGCCCAGCGGGAAGGGAGGGGGGCAATGCCCTGGTTTCCCCCCTCCCCGGGGGGGGGGCGGGAGCAGGGCTCTGGCCTGGCATCACCCCCGGGGGATGCGGGTTTGGTCCAGGATGTGGGGGACGACGACGGCGTTCACGGAGCATCCCCGTTCGCAGACCGAATCGAGCTTCCTGCCGAGCCCTGCCCTCCCCCGCGGGGCTGTGCAGCGCGGCGGTGGGGGGTTACCGGGGCGGGAGGCTTTCGGCAGCGCCGGTCCTGGCTCGGGGCTGGGGGGCTGCAGTTATGCGGTCTTACGTGGCTGGGTGACCCCGGAGCTGGTTGTTGCCCCTTGCTGTTACTCAGCAGTTCTCGTCTGTCTGAATCATAAGACGTTGGTTTCCGTTTTGCCTGGGTGATGGGTGTGCTGCAGGTTCGACGACTGTTTCATACATTTGGTAATATTATAAAATGAAAAAAGGGTGCTTCGGGATGTGTTGCATAATTGGACGTGCTGCTCATGAATACCCTTTTTCTGTGTAAAACGGAAGTACTGGGTGATGTTACCAGCTGTTCTGAGCATCATAGGTTTATAATACCTTGTTAATGTGGCTTGGGGCCCTCAGGCTCTTAAACTTCCGGTTGAGGCTTTGGAAATCGGCATACTGCTTAAGAAAATAAATGTTATCATTGTCGATAGAATAACAGCCTGTTGGTAGTTACACCCTGATACATCCTTGGTTTTAATTCTGCTGTGAAGAGTACACGTGTTTAACCCTGATATCTTTCCTGATATATGCTGGAATTTAATTGCCTTCTAATTCTAGCCTGTCTTTTTATTTTTTTGACACAATGCCTTATGTGTCCCATATATTCAGGTGTTTTAGAAATGCATGCAGCACCTATATGGTTTTTTAGACTCATGAACATCTAAGGGGGCAGTTCTGTGTCAAATACTGTAATTAGAATTTTGCTTTAATATTTAGTTCTGGAACGTTAAAGCTAACGTGAGTTTGTTTTAACATTTCAGTCAGATGGTGTGCTGCTGGTCATTACTCAACACGTAACAGTGAAGTGAAAGTAGAACAGTTCAAATTTGACACTTGAGAATAACAAGGTCAGGGTTATTTTGCCTTTTAAATGTCGAAGAGTTGGCATCTTTGCTCATAACTTTGCTTATATAAGATAAAAGCTATTTGAAACTGTAAACTTGTCTTTAGGCTGAAATGTGCGTATTTTCAGGACTTACGATAACATTAAGGAATGGAAACTGGGTTTATATACACATGCATCTACACACGAATATGTGTATTTTTAAAATGGACTGATTAATTTGTTTACATTTGGCCTGTTTAGCATCTTCCAGCTTGTTGTTATATTTTTTCTTGATTAAAATATATTACTAAATGAGGAAGAACCCAATGATTTAACTGCCAGAATTCAGAAAAATTTCTTCAAAAAAGAGTAATCTTGAGTGCTCTGAAGTGTCTCCTGGTTAAGGGTCATGGGAAGGATTTCAGGATTACAGCCATTCATATGTACTTGTTTGTAAAAATTTCAGACCTTAAACTTGGCCAGGCAGCTTTTCATAAATTTATATTAATTCATTTAATTGAAAAGCCATTTTCCTACCTTTACTGTCTTTGCTGTTTATACCTTTCTGAAGTAATAATCTGTTACCTTGTCTGTGTACTGTGGTCATACAAGTAATGTAAGCTTTATGTTGTTGTTGCTTCTTGAGGAGAGGTAGATCGGAGCCATTAGGACCATGTGGTATGGTAACTTGGGAAGGAGTCAGTCATATGAATTCTGGGCTTTGTGCTCTCAGAAATTCTTTCCCTACTAGTTGCTTGCAGGGAGGACTTTAGATTTGTCAGGCATGCGGTTTTGAAAAAACAGGATGAGAAAAGGTATTAAAGAAAGAAACTCTTTGCTGCCTGTCAGTGGATGGGCTTCCAGCCAGGTCACTGGTATGGTGGTACTTTAGTTGTTCTCTGGTAACTGGGGAGCATGAGAGGATATTTTTGGGATGTTTTTTCTTTTAAAGGGTAGGGGAAGGGTGTAAACCTTGAGGCACTAAGGGTGTCTCAGTCTGTCAGCTATGGTGCTGGGGTATGCCCTTCTGGTTTAGGAATAGGTGGAGGCAGAGTCACATTGATGGTGGAAGACCTACTTCGCTAGCGACATAAATTCCACAAGGATATTGCATCTACAGGGTTAAATTAAATAGAAGTCACTCTTAAAAATCTTTAATTCTTTAGTGTCTGAATACTTTCAGTGAATTGAATTAGATATTCGGGAAATTCTGGAGTAACTGGTATTAAATCCCAGTTACTTTTGACGATTCTCATCTGATGGTGTTTAGAGATTGGGAGACAGCTGAGGTGTTTCTCTGGGAGGTCAGGAGTGCTGCTCCCACAGCTGAGTTGGTGCCTGCCCAAGGTCGGGAGCAGTTCCAGGTCCAGAATAGGCAAAACAAGTGTCTCCTCAGTAACGCTTTTGATGCTGTCCTGCCCAGGGGGCTGCACGTCGGGTGGGAAAGGCTAGGGGCAAAGGCAAGGTTTTGAAGTGAAGCATGATTTGATGTGGTTTTTAATGCTAAGCCGAGGTGTAGCTTCTTCCTTTTTGATGTAGTTCATTGGTTTTCTTAATGTTTCTGCACCAATGCTTAAACACAGAAGTTGTTTAATGAGTAGGACCGTGTTCCAAAAGTTCAGGTACTGCATCAAAAGATTGAAAAGGCAGAAATTGAGTTGCGACTAAAAATTTTTACTTGAATGCACTCTACTGCTCTAGCTGTACCCAGAAGTGTGGGGGTAAGAGCTAAGTACAGTGGACTTTGAAGCTTAATTAGGCTGACATTTTACATTGATAATAATTCTTGTGTATCTAGTAAGCATGGGCTAGAACCATTATCTGAAAGCCGTCAGGTTTTTACACTGGTGTGTGGAAAAAACTTGCTGCCTCTCATTCAGTTCATCCACTTATCAGTTGTTGAATTTGCTGATGCTTAGCTCGTCCCTGTTGGCAAGAAGCTGCGGTTGGTCTCCAGGCAACGCAGGTCCGGTTGAGCATCTCTGTGCCTTGCTTGAAGAGATGAAAATTTTCCATTGCGGGGAGAGGATTTTTCCTCTCACTAATTCTGTTATCTGGCTTTCTGTCTTGCCCAAGGTGGTTGTATCTTTGAAACAATATAGGGATAGTTTTCAAATATTAAGAGGCTACATTTTAGAGTGTTAAGGTATAACTGCAAATGTGCGTTTCTACAGCTTTTGTTAGAAATATCTTATTAGGATGTTATTTTTGTGCCTCATAATAACTATTCTGTTTCAAAATAATTCTTTCTTCCCCTCTTTTGCAAAAAGCTGTGTGACACAATCTCATGTGCTGTAAGTAGCTAGAAATTTCTCCTGCAAAGTCTGAAATACTGGAAGACATAACATAAGCAAAATTGTTTGTTCAGATGAAGGTCTAACATTGGTTGTGTTTAATTGGGTGTTTAGGACCTTGAAATCATCACCGAAATCTTTTGCAAATTCTTGACTTGTGTAGCACTAAGTCTTTGAAGTCCTGACTCTGTCTCAGGAAGACAGGCTGTGTTAAAATAAAGTAATGATAATCTTTGTAATAGGTACAGAAAGTACTCTTTCACGCTGCTGGTTATCGGATATTTAACCTGCAGTCTTTGTTGTCCCTGTGTCTGGATTGCTGGCACATATGGAGGATTGTCTATTGGAGATAGCTGGAACCAGTTAGTACCCAGTTTTGCATTGTTTTATGGGAAAAAGAAAGGCTTGCTCATAAAATGGTTTTGACCACTGAGAGTCCTGCTTTATGAAGACAAACTCTATGCACGTGCCATGATGAATGGTTGGGCAAGAGACAGCACAGGCGGTGGCTGGTTTGGAGCCGTGTACATGCTCATCAGCCAGTTAATAACCCAAACAGAACAGGTGAGTACTGAATTCACGCAGTGGCCTTTCAGCTCTACTGCCTCTCTTGGTCCCTGTCTTCTGTCCTGCTGTGTTGACATCCAAACTGAAAAAAAAGATTTGGATGACTTGCTGAAACTGGTTAATGATGCTGTAGGTTGTTGAGATTTATGGTGAACAAGCTTAAGGACAGAAGATGCAATTATTTAGGCTATTTTTCCTCAGAAAATCACACTTGGAAGCAGCAAGGGTTTGGGGGGTTTGTGCCAGAATCTGTATTAGAATGAGCACAGCAAAAATGTTCATTTTATTTTCTTGAAGCACAAGAGGGCTTTGAGCATACCCAAATAGCTGTGCAGGGCTGTGATGCAGAAATTCTCTACAGTGCCTGAAACCTTATCAGGAATTGTGGGTGCTGCCTAGTTTCATGCTTATTGAAGATGACCTCTTTCTTTTAACATTTGCTCTTTTCCTTTTTCATATCTTTTTCCAAAAGACATCAGTTGGTGACATCAATTAGATTAATGTAGTTCCTTGTTAGAAAGATGAGAAGTGAAACTGCTGACATGATAAGCATCATCTTGATGTCTCTGAGGTGCTAGCTCTTTCAGAAGGTTGATTCAATTTAACTGGAGATATGAGGTTGAATTGGTATGTGGATGTGCTCATACTGATATTAACTAGCATTGTAACTGGGAATCTGTTCAAGCTAACTTAGGAAAAAATTTGGATGGGGCTTAATGGAACCAGTCAGTTTTCTGAAGAGACATCTGTGAATATTAAAATTGAGGGTATAGCTCAAGATGGGGAGGGAACAGAATGGCTTGGAGAATCATTTCAGAATTCATGGAAATAAGTAGTGTCTCAAGGATGAGGGCTAAACGAAGTAAGTGCTGATTGAGCTGCACTGAGTTGTGTGGTGAGAGGAGGACTGTCTTCCAGTTGTTCTGTTGAAACAAAACCTTTTGTGTATTTAAATGTAAATGCTGAATGGTGATTTCTTGCTTTAAAGTGCAAATAATGATTTAACATCACTATGCATGGTTTGCTTCCAAAAAATAAAATGGTCTTTCATAAGCTTGACGACTTGAAATTATTTTTTTTTTCCTGAGAGTATGTTGTTTTTTAGAAATACAGATTTGGAACATGAGCACTGTGTTGATGGCGGTGCTATATTGCAGGTTTTTGAAGAGAAAATAGGTTTTTGGCAATCATCCTGTCTGAGTATTCCCTTTTTGGGTGGTGATGGTTTCTCTTTGAAGGCTGTTGTGCAAACCACACTTGCTTGTGCTGTAGAGTCACTGGCTGCTATAAAAATTGCCTGTAAAGCAACAGATGTGTTTAAGGGAATAAGACTTACTATAGTTGTGTCCCATTAGCTGGGCTACTAAAACTAGCTAGCTAGCTCTTTTGCATCATTAAATGTGTTTCAGCCTGCGGTGGGGACAAGAGCAATACAGCCAAGCCCTGCAAAAGCTCCCTGTTACAGATTACTGGAATTGATAAGATTTTTCTTCGAGTGGTTTTGTACTGCTGTTTGAATATGTAAACTGTATGAGATTAAAATGGATTAATTCTTTGACAGTGATTATTATGGAGAGCCTGTAATTGGTCCCAGATGGTGTATTATGAGATCACTGAAAGATGAAACATGAAATACGTAAATAATTTTTTTTAAAGGCATTTTTTAAGTACTGTGCAGGTGTGCTTGTACAAAAGGTCCTTGTCCCTTTTCCTAGGGAGAAACTGTGCTTGAAATAAGTTACATTTACCAGAGGAAACATTCACGACTTTCTCCATGGTTTTGTTGTGCCACATCAGTGTGTCTTGTAAGAATCCTCTCCTGTTCTTGCTTATGTCCAATCTGCTGCAGTTTAGCAAGATGCACAGTGAAATTATTATTTTCTGGGTTTTGGGTTTGAACTTCTATAATTGCTCAGTCATCCTGGAAGGAGCTATATGTTCAAGGTCTTAGGACCCAGTTATTTTCATAACTTTTTAGGGAAAGAGCATGTGGAGGGCACTGAATCGTATAAACTCTTCCCTTTAAGATACAAGTCTGGGTTGTGTTATCTGTTTTGAGATGTATTTTCAGTAGTTTGAAGTGTTTTGAAACGTAAATACAATTTTAAAAGATATGTTAAATGCATCTCATGAACTTGAGCTGGTCTGGAGCAAAAACTCCATCTGTCATGATCATCAGAAGTAAAGTCTTGGAACCTACACTTGAAGAATTATAGTTAAAAATGTGGATGGGCATTTCAAGTCTGATGACTATCTCCTTCTGGACTACTTTTTAAGCACCTTCTACAAAAGGGGACTAAACTTCTTCATTTGAAGTATGTTGATGGTATAGATGAATATGCACATGAATGGGATGGATGAAATGTGTAACTGCGTTTTGGGTACCATTCTTCCTGTAATAGTTTATTTATAGATGATCTTTGCTTTGTGCTCCTCTGGAAATTTTTGCTTAAGGAGTTAGACTGGATTGTAGGATTTGGGCATCTAAGCTTAAATTTAACGATCTTGTTCTGTGGGCTGCTAGTTCTTAATGGTTTAAGAAGTATTAAGGATTGGGATTTCTGAAGGGAATACAGACAAAGAAAACCTTTATGTAGATAAGTGAATGCGACCTTCGAACAGGACTTGACCGTTGTCCTCTTGAGCAACTTCCAATATATGGCAAATTGGTCACAACTCAAGGGCCAGTCACAAAGATACCATGTTCTTCTATTGAGTGGCTAGAAATACAGTTCCCAGACTGCTAAATTCATGGTAATGAGAAAGGCATAGCCTTGGATTTATTTTAATCTTAATGCTGGAATTTCTGGGGGCTTTGGTGTCTTGAATAACACTTTCATGTGTGTAATCCACACAATTTAGCTCTTGCTGTCATATTTTCAGAAGATTAAAGGCTGAATGCTATTTTGGTTTCTCCATGACAAAGGGCAGTATTGTCTTTTTATAGCAACTGGTGTTTTTAGCCACTGGTGCCAGAACACTGTTTTAAGATGGATCAGTTTCTAAATAGGAAGTTTAAGTAGCTTAGTTTTGGTGGTTCAGGTTTCTTAGTTTCCATGGCATTTTTACTTGGAAAAGAGACTAGTTCTTAAATTACACAATCCCTGGAAAAACTGCATGGGTCAGAATTGCATGCTTTTTTCTGGCTGAATATGCTTAGTAACCTGTAACTTGGCTTTATTTTGGTTCTAGGGAGATAAAATAGCTTTTACTTGAGAAGTAAAACTCTGGCATTTCTCCAGAGCTTTGTGTATATAGTTGTTAAACTTACAGATTACAAATGGTGTAGGGAAAGCTGAAAGCTGTTGCTTTTGGGGATCTTGAAATGTTAGTTGTACTAAGTGCATAACCTCCTCACTGAGGTTTATGAAATTGCAGCTGAGGGGCTGCTGTGTGTGCTTCTGTTAAGAAAAAGCTAGAAGCTCTTGGAGACCGCCTTGGTTACTTGCCTTGCTTTCCCAGACAACAGGATTGGGGAACTGGGTGTCTCCTGGTAATGCAGAGCTGGTTTAAGGAAGGTAGGGAAAATGGTTGTCCATGAAGAACAATAACAGAATATTATGCAACTTCAGATTTTTTTGTTTATAGTTTGCTCCCTTAATATGTTATGCCTAATGTTTCATAATTCTTAGTTTCATCTGTTAAAGTTGTATTCAAAAGTCTCTTTGGTATTTGCTGCAAGAGGTGGCTCTGCAGCTGTGGTGTTAAATTTACAGGTGTAAATACATGTTGTAACCTGTGTGGCAGTGTTTATTTCTCATAGTAACTACTATTGTGTTTGGGTTATATTTAAAGGAAGTCAAAACTAGAACTCCATGTTTAGAGGGTAAAAGGAGATAGCATAAACATGTTGCTGGTTTAAAAGAATTTGTTTTGTGCTGAAAGAGTGCATCTTTCTATACATTTTTCAGCATCTCAGTGCATTGTCTTTCATTTCTATATTATAGACAAAATTCTTAGTGGATAGAGAAGGCCTGATGCTCTTTTTGTAAAAAAAGGATCTCTAAGGGTGCTGGCTTACACTCTTGAGAAGTTCACAGCAGAACAGGATCTTGAATGTAGCACTTGGGAGTCCTTTGCCATTGTAGCCGATGTTGGACTGTCCTCCCTCTCCTTTCAGTGGAGGGGGAAAAAGATGGGGAGGAGTAGTACCTTTAGGTGTGACATACCTGACCTGAGGTCCTCAGAAGAACCTTGGGCATTTCAGGATGTTCTTCTGCAGTTTTAAACTGCCTAGAGAGTTTTTAATTATTTCATGTTTTTGAAGGTATGTTAAACTGTTAAATGTTTACAAAAATGTTGGAACATTTTTTAAAAAAACTAAATACTATTTCAGCTGTGTTTGGCTTGTCATGTGCCAGTGATAGATGAGCTCTGGGACAGAGCATCACATTTTCCTAAAATCTAATGCCAGTGGATGTTACTGAATTTTATTGTTAAATTCCTCCAATAATCCAGCAGGAAAAATGTATACAACTTGATACAGGGAGTTCCTGTAATTGGTATGGAGGAGGGCAAGGGCTGCTGTTTTAATTTATTGAACCGATGAATACATACTTTCCACCCGATAATAAGCATGCATTCTTTCTTGGTGGGACTCTTTTGTTCGCAGTCTAAGGTTAAAATTAGGATTACCTTTCTACCTCGATGGGCCAAGACTGCTGTCCAGTTAGCTCTGTCACATTCCCAAAGGGTTTTGCAAACATGTTTTGTAGAAACTTTGTGCATGAGTTCATGTATAATTCTGGGTTTCTAGATTCAGTCTGTTTTGTGTGATTCAGTAAATTAATTCAAGGAATTTTTTTTTCCTTTTTATCTGGAGAAGTTCTTTCATTTTTCCAACTACAGTGATGTGGTGCTGCAGTTACTAGCCATTTAATAAGGACAGATTAAAAAAAAGGGGGAGAATATTGCATTATATCAGCACTTTCAACAAGCAGATGGTTTCTTTTATTGGTCTAGCCCAAGCACCCTACATTCAACAAGAATAATTTGCTCTTTTTTGGCTTTTTGTATCTGTAGGTGGTCATGATAGATTCATCATGACAGTGCCTGACTCTCATCACCCTCATGATTTACCAGTGAAGGCTATAGCAAAAGTATTTCTTCTTGGAAAGGGAATGCACATGTAGTCTCAATATGTAGCTGTGGAGGACTTGGTATTTTACTCTTGGGTTTGCAAGTCTTCCTGCTAAGTATCTGTACAAAACCTCATGCTTACTCATCTCTGAGTACAAGTCATGTGGAGATAACTTAATGATTGTTACATTGATTGATTTGCTGCAGAAGAGCTTAAATAACCCTGACTTGCATAGAAACTTATAGCTCAGCATACTCTTTTTTTTTTTTTTTAAACCATCACAACCCCTTGGTTTAAGGTTATACTTAATGAAAAAGAAGGGATTTTTCCACTCTAGTCTTTCTTTTAAAGTAAGCTCAGTGGAGTAGTTTTCTGTGCCTTTTGAGTGTGGGTATTTCCAGACATTAGCCAAATTTGTTAGTGAGTGTTGCAGACCTACAGCATGTTGTGTCATATTTTGTTCTTGCATTTAGGGAAAACAGAAAATGAGACAAAAGCAGTATGCTCACCTGGGTGATGTCTTCCCCCCGGCCCCCACTTGATATCATGGCACTATTCCCCCCACAATGTTGAAAAGTATTGTCTGCTGTATTAAAATTGCATTACTTGCTGTTTAGGGGACAGGTTTTTGTTTACAATGAAAATAATCTGATAATTGAGAATGTCAATGCACTCTTTTACTGACGATAAACTTTTTCCTTAAAATTAGTTACCAGAATAAGTGTTTGCTTCCTGTAATCGTGCAGGATTTAAGGCTGCTCTTAAGGCTTTTTCCAAAACCATAGGATTCATATAAGCACATTATTATGCAGGCTCTGCATTTGTACTGTAATGAGATAAAAAGTTAGAAACTATAGCTTTTATTGCTTAAACTTAGTTATATTGTTACTATTGAACATACAAAAGGCTTCAAAAGCATCCTAGTGTGGGACTTGGCATTTTATTTAGAGGTATAATGCATCCTCAAAGTTAGGAGTCTATTAAAACAGTTGTGATAACAGAAAAAAGACCTCTGCATTCATTTAAGAATGAAAAACATCTGTTGTATGGGGTTTGCTCCCTAATCTATATGCAGTTCATCTTTAAAATATAATTCTGTATTTCTGATACTGGTTTAAGGCAGCTGACTGGTCAGTAGAGGATTTGAGTATCTCCATTCTAGTCTTAAGAACTTCTGGAGCAGAACACACCAGAGTAACTTCAATTCATGAGTCAAGCAGCAACTAAAGTGAATGTTAGAAGCAATTCCTTACCAACGTTAGACTGGGCAAATTGGCTAATGAAATAGTGTTATGTGTAGAGGAATGGCATTGCTTTTCATCAAAATGAATCACAAGTTGTGCAAGAACTATAAGCCTGAGCATGTTTAACATATCTAACATTATTAATATTCTGATGTTGCATCCTCTGCTTTGTATTTTGTGTTCTTTGATTCAAGGAATGTGCCTTGCTATTTGTAAAGTAACAGGTAATGAAATGTGTAGTTTGCTCACATAAGGACTTGTAAAATTCCTGTAACTATTCCAGTTTCATAGGGGTATTGTAGGTTCTTAAAGTGTGTTTATTTTGCCTCAGTCGTGAACGATCGTTCTCTTTGAGCATTGTAATGACTTACCAACTCAGACCTGAGGTACCTTTTGAATTTTATGCATGAAACGTGGTGGGCTCTCACAAACATACCATATACTTTCCGCATTGATATCTGCATCTTCCTATGTCCTTTCTCAGCTGGTATTCATTTCTTCCTGAGCATTCTTTGGGCTGAAGCAGCTTCCTCTTTGGCTTCTCTAATGGGTCACTGATATTCTTTTTTGGTCCTGTTGGCTGGCTGTGCCATTCCTCTGTTTCCTTGGAACCTTGGGAAGGGGCTTATCTTTGTCTGGTTCAGCAGGGTTTATAGCATCCTGCAGCAGCTCGACTTGGCAGGTAGCTACCCCGTCAGCTTCCTCTTTGCACTAGCCAGTGAACTGAGAAACGGACAGGCAGAAGGCTTTACTGCCTTGCTATTTCTGTCACTGTAAAGCTGATTTATGGCAATTTGGAGCTGCAGATACTGACCACCCAAAGTAAAAAGTCTGCACTTGAGAGAACCCAGTTTTAACAGATTCATTAGGAGGGCAGCTCTGCATCAGTAATTCTACTATTACAGAGTTTTGGGAAGAGGTGTTATTTTTGAGATTGTTACAAAGGAAGGACCTGCTGCTTAACTGAGAGCTGTGCTCTCCAGAGGATGTGTTCGTTAATGCAATTACATATGGGACTAAGTTGAGAGTCTGTAATGACATGAAATACCTTCCAAAGAATGCTGTCACCTGAGATTAATATTGAAAAGTCTGAAAATGTGACTTCATTGTGATATTCTTTCAATGGTCATTGTCACATGTGAATGAGAATAAGATGTCTGTACATGTCACTTAGGTTTTACAGGTTTGGGTTTTAAACATCTTTTGCTGCTTACTGTAAGAATGATATTGCTCTAGATGAGTTTTTATTTGTTTCCTTCAAGTTATGTCAGTTTTTTCTCTTAAAATGCTTGACATGTGAAGGAATAGTACATCTGCTGCCTTTTTTTTTTTTTTTTTTTTTTCCTGATATGTCCTTTGAACAAAAGATCTTAACCAAAGGCACTTAAAAGCACGTAGGAGGAAAAGGGCAGGGTACAGTGAGCCTGTGTTTGGTATCTGGGAAAACTGCCTAAACCCAGCTGTTCTGTGCTCTTTCTTGCTCAAAGAGCATTGAAAACAAACTGGGTGTAGGATCAGAGGAAAGGCAGTGAAGAACTGTATTGTGCTTCTGCTGGTCAACATCAGTGCCACTTGAAGCTGTTGGTCTTCGGTTAAAGTTTTTATTTCTAAGGAAGTGGAACCAATTTGACATACTTCTGAGGTTGTTTATGGAAGTAAGGTATTTACAAATTGAGGTTGTGCAAAGCATTTCTGATGGGTGTTACAACTGTGCTCCAAGTCCTGTTGTTGTCCTGCCTAAATATTGCATAACTGATACTTTTATAATATCAGAGCTATTAAAAACTTGCTTTGTTGTCCCTTGAATGGGAAGTTACACTGTGTGATGTTCTGCCAGATGTTACTTTTTCAGGAAACAGTAAAGTAGCATGAGTAGTCCTGTCCAATTCTGTGTTTGGCAATTCCATTGCCAAGTGAATGTGGTGCACCATGTGCAAGTATTGTCCAGACCACTTGGGTATATGTGAAAGCAAACAAGTTGAGCTGCTACTAATGAACTCCCTGAAGATGTGCTGGGTAAACAAGGTGGTGTGTATGGTCTGTGTTAGAGGTGCTTCTTGCTAGAGTCATTTCTATAGCATAAGCATGTACAACGCTGAACTCCTGATGCAACCCTGATTGCAGGACTAGGACTAACTAGGTGTTTGAGGTTAAGGGATGTTGCAGCTACTTTCTAAGTTTGAATTGCTGCAGCTGCCTATCAGTATCTCTACATCAGGGGTAATTAGAAAGGCGGCCACAGAATGGTAATGCTATCTTGGGAAGGGTAGCTCTTGTAATGCTGATGTACTGTGGTGCTGTTAAAAGTGGCTGTGCCAGTGTCAAGCTGTCACCACAGGATCTTGTACGTACGTAACTGTGTTTCCCGGTAAAAGCTGGCACTCTTCTGGCTTTCCCTGGGAAATTCCAGAAGACTGGAGGCACTGTTGGCTCTAGGAAATCCTGATGAAAACTCTTGAGACTTGTAAAATTACATGCAATTTAATGGTGCATTATACAAACACAAACTGAAGCTTAAAATTTCCCTAATAGAAATTGGAAGCCACTCTCAGTCACAGCTTACCCGGGAGCTCATGCGGCTTGCTAAGTGTGCGGTTGAAGTATGTCAGGTATCTGCTGGTAAGCCAACTTCCAGTCGAGTCTAACGTGAGGAGCAGTACGGCCCTGCCCGGGGTGGATGGTAGGTGCCCTGGGGAGCCATCGAGCAGGTCTGTGACTCTGAAGCACTAACAGTGCCACCTTCTGACTGCGGCAGCTGCGGAGCTGGGTTGGACTGCCTGGGGTTTGAGGTCAGGCCAGGGTACACGGCTTTCCGCGCTCTCTGGGCACCGCAGTGTTGCTCGGCTTGGCCGTAATTAAAGAGGTTTCTGGAAATGGCTTGTGTCCGGCGTGGAATGGAGAGGCTTTTACTTGTGTGTCTCCAAGTTGTCAAGTTGTTGATGCTGAGGTATATGAGAAACTGTTCTGGGGATGCAGTAGCTGCATTATAAAAAAAATACTAGGAAATTCAAAGTAGTACAAATACGGATGGAAAGCTTACTGATTTTGTTCTAATCTTAAATATAGAGTATCAGAAGAGAGTATTGTTTCTGGGAAGTACTGTTCCAGTTTAAATTTTACCTGTTTGTGCAGAGAGGGCCTGAGTTTTGTTTTCCGTATTAAATAATTTATTCTAAAAAAAAAAAAAAAAGTTGGTAACTTTTTGTCAAATAAGGCTATTGAAAGAAGATGTGTGTGTGAGAGGAAGCTAACTGGTACGTAGTGAGTAAAACTCTATTGATCTGTTATCCTTAGGCATGGGTAAACATTCCAGGAGCTGGGGTTCAATTGATCGATCTGTTGTTTCTTTAAGCAGTTTAGTTGTTTAATTCAATTAATGCCCTTACGTACAGGGCATGCTGCAGGGGTCTGTAGTTCTGTTAGCGCTGCTGCTTTAAGCCTGCAGGTCTCTGCTTTTCCAGTTAATGTAAAGCTGTTAAATATCTAAGGAGGACAAATAAAAATAGACCTGTGACCTAGAACACTTTGTAGTCTCTTTGAATTAAGTGTATTATTGTTCGTGTAATGATCTTCAGACAAAATAAGTACGAGGTTGTTTTTAGCTGCAAAAAGTTAATGATTAAAGCTCGGGTCTAAAATTAGAGCAACTCGACTTAAAAATTTACTGGAAGGTACAGACCAAGACAGTCATGTTTTGTTTTTTTCAGCTTTGCTCCTTTAATTGTGTATTGAAGTGGAAGTTGCATGAAACTGGATGTTGGCCAGAACTGAGCGGTGTGTAGTCACAGGGGTACAGTAACAGATCCTTTGGATGCAGATGGCACAAAACACTGCCTTCTGCTGTACTTACGCAAAAGTAAGTTCTTGGAAAATGGCTTATTAGCAGTTCAGTTTTTCAACTGAAAAGGTAGCATCTATGGAATACTTTAAATATCTGGCATGTTGTTGTGAATAAATCGGTGAAATAAGTGTTCAGCCTTGACCTCGGCAGGTTACTGTGATCGCTGTCATTGTCTGGAAGGGAGGAGCTGTAAACTTGGTTTTAATTACGAATTTCTCTGGTGGGCCTGGGATGTGTGCTGTTAACCTTCAGCACGGGGGAGGCAGGGATCCTTGCGAACGCTGATGCGTCTGGCTCTGTGAACGGATGCTGGAGGGCGTTAGGCGTAACTTGAAGTAGGACTCGCCAGGAATTACCATCAACGTTTTTTTAATTTAAACAAAACAAAACACACCAGGAGTTTATCTGCGGCTCGCCCTCCGACCAGCGCCGCCGATGCGCATGCGCGGCCGGGCGGGGCGGGGCGAGCGACCCGCGGCGCTGTCCGCCCCGCCCCGCGGAGGTTCCCATTGGTTGTGGCGCGCTGAGGGGCGGGGACATGGCGTGCCTGCCTGGCTGCGCCCCGCGCGGGCCCGCAGTCGGCCGCTCCGTAAAGCGAGCGGCGCCTCGCTCCGCTCCGCTCCCCTCGGCTCGGAGGAGCCTTCGCGGCCGGCTTTGCTAGCGGCACCACCCGCAGCGGCTCTCAGCCTTGCATACCCAGGCCTCAGCGTGCGGGGAGGCTGACGGCCCGGCGCTCTCTTGTGTTTGTTTTAACAGACTTTTGAATCGGAATAAACACCTTCAGGTCTCGGAGGCTTCTGGCTCTGAACTGCCTTCACTACTGTCGCCTTCTTCTGTCTAATGTGCTACAAGGATGAGCCCAGCATTTGGAGCTATGGAAGTGGAGCACTATTCCAAGGGAGTCCTGCTCGAGCCTTTTGTCCACCAGGTTGGAGGACACTCTTGTGTCCTCCGGTTTAACGACAAGACCATCTGTAAACCCCTTATTCAGAGAGAACACCAGTTCTATGAGACTCTCCCAACAGAAATGCGTAAATTCACTCCGCAATATGAGGGTAAGTTACCAAACCTTAGGATGGGGTTGGGCTTTTTCTTTCTGTAAATACAAGTGTGCTGTGCGCTCTGTTATCTCTGAAATCTCTTCTGTGTGGAAGAGATTTTAGGGTTTTCTTTTCATGTATTTTGATGTTGTCTGAGGCAGGCTGTGGAGATGCAGGGTGGAAATGCTTGCCAAGTTGGTGTTTGGGCTGACTAACAGCATTAGAGTAGAGCAACTCTGCTGGTGATAGCCCATATATCTCCCTTAGGCACAGGTAAGTAGCTAACAGCTTGTGAATGTTTTCAGTAATTCTCTGCTGCTTTTTCTGTGGCTTTCTAAATATTTTTTTTTTTTTTTTTTTTGCCACTTGTTTAATGTTTGTTTACAGGGATTTGGTAAGATTGGTTGACTGTTTTGTGTAAGCTTAGTTGTGGTCTCTCTTGTTTTTGGATTTCTCCTCAGACTCATTTTGATCGCAATAAATAAATGTCAGTGAAGTGTCTTGTTGAATATTTGCAGTGTTGTTTCTGCCATTAAGGAAATGAAAATTCATGGCATTTAGGTAGGGAAGGATCAAGTAGCCGTGATGAGGCTGAGTCAGATGTTATGTAGGAGTGGAAATTCCAGTTCTCCTAAGAATTGCGCTAGTTAACAGAAACACTTTTCTTTCCCTTCTCTATTCCATCAACTGCTGCCTGGTGATTAATAAATAATATGTCTGAAGCACTTTTTAAAATGGAGTTGCTTTTTAAAGCACATTGATTTTAACAACCATAAGGGTGACGAAGTTTTGCATACTGTTTGTGAAACTGGCAGAAGACTTCAGAGGAGATGTTTCAAAGTTAATATTTCCTGCACGCTTAAAGAGACTTTTTGACATGTAACTACAAGTTCTGTTGGACTGGAAGAAAATGTGATCTTTGAATGATACTTCTCAAAATGTAATAGAACAATTGTACTAGTGTATATGGCTTTTTGGGGAGTGTGGGGAGGGATTTAGGGGTAAGGGGCCTCACTTGGTCCATCTCTGTTATTTTTTCCAGGATAAAGCCAAAGGCCATTTGCTAGCTGGCTCCCCCCTTTTTTCCTGTTGTCCTTTCCTTTGTGGCAGCAGGACTGTCAGTCAGAGCTTCTGCGCTCCCTGCCCCAGCTACTGTAGGTCTCAGAGCCGCCTGCCCAGCTCAGAAGTGCCAATCTCTCGCCGAGACCTCTCCCCTCTGGCCTAGTGATGAGCTGCAAGAACTGTGCAGACTGATTGATTTGAGAATAAAGAGAGAGGACTGAAAAATAAAATTAAAACCAATTCAGACAATTGTTATGGTTTCTTCATTAACCACTGAAACTGGCTAATGTAGCACTGAGCGCATCTCTGTCAGAGTGCTCCACTAAGACTCTTAAAATGCAATGTAGTGGTCTAGAGACTCTTGAGGGGAAGATGAGAAAAAAAAATGCTTTCAAGGTTCACCATGTTTCTGTACCACAAACAGATTTGTTTTGTATTGCATTTTTGTTAACTTATTTGACAAGATTGCTGCATAACCAGTATCAATAAAATATATTCCAAAAAGGAGAAGAAAATGTATAATTAAACGTGGTGATTCTAAGTGGAAGCTTTTGGACTAGTTTCTGTTGTAATGTGACATTTTCCTTGTTTTGCTCTATTTGCAAATCTTTCCTTTCCCCTGGGGATCTATTAACCAAATCTTGTTTGGATAAGTGCTTTTTGCTTTGCTGTCATGCAAAACTTAAAGCTTTTGATGTGAGGGGGTTTTTTTGTGCAGGTCACTTTTCACTACAAGATGTTAACAAATGTTTTACATCTCGCTTAGGGTCAGACCAGTCAGGTTTTTTAAATTAATAAAAACTTTTATTAATTGAAATTGTCTCCTGTTATTATTTGATTCTTATTTGACTGCATCAGAGAGAGAAAAGAACCTTTTGTATCATTGTTTTGTCAATATGATGAATTGTCTTTTGTGAGGTGTCATTTTTGTCTAGGTCTTTTGATATTTGTTAGGTTGGCAGATGAGGTTTGGCCTGTGGCAAGATAGAAACTAAGGACCAGGGTAAGAGAAAAAAAACAAAAGTTGCTATATTCTTGGTGTAAAATCATGTATTCTAAAAGGCTTGCTTGTCTCTTCAGCAATTCATAACTGTCTGTGTCCTTTCTCTCTTCAGGTGTGGTGTCGGTGAGCTTTGAAGAGGATGAAGATGGAAACTTATGTCTAATAGCATATCCATTAAGTGGGGACCATGATAACTTAGAAAACTTAGATAATTCTGACTGTGAACCCAAAAGTAAGCTGTTGCGATGGACTAACAAAAAGACAATGTTGTTAGAAAATGAGAAAGTATCTAAGGAATGGGTCCGGCAGCACAGAAAAGAGGAGAAAATGAAAAGGTAAGTTTGATAAGGGGAACTGGAATGCAGAGCATTGAAGCATAAAATTTTTTTCTGTCAAATTAGGATCTAGTCTCCAGAATTCCAGAGAATTCTACACAACTCTTAACTTTCATTTTCTTTTCTTCTTGTTTCTTTTGTTTTTCCTGACCTCTTCAGTGCGGACAGGTTCAGTTGTGAAACTAGTATGTCCTCAGTCCAGTTGTGTGTTGAGTCTTTTTTTTTTTTTTTTTTTTTGCTGTGGTTAATTGAAAACGGTTTCCCAATGTTATTTTTGAAGCTTCTGCAAAAAAAGAAAAAAAACAACAAAACCAACCCACCTGCAAAATCACAGTAGTTGTAAAAAACCAAAAATTATTTCAGTGTTACAGCATACTTTTGTGGGAATCCTGCTTTATCCCTGTTAGTGATGTTTTTCCCATTGTTCACCTGTGTAAATTGTGCCCACTATAAACTGTGAGCCATGATGTATTGTGCTAAAAACAGTGACCTTAGCAAAGGATAAATCTTAAGCCATATTGCTACTTCTTGCATGACTTCCATGGAAGTAATTCATGCAGGTAAAGAATATATAAGTAGAATTAGTACGTATTTTGTAACATATTTGGCTATATGCTAATTTATATTAATACAGATGTGGCTTTATAAAGGTTGAAATATTACTCATGGGCAACTTGTCCACTTGTACAGAAAGCAAAATAAAGCTTATGTCAGCTGTTAGTGAAGGTGAGCAAAATAGTTTGTAAAGTTAAATCCACTGACAACCCTTTTAAAGTGCTTATTTTTCTATTTGACCTCTAATTTGATGCTTTGTTCTGTTTTCTAGTCACAAATTGGAGGAAGAATTTGAATGGCTGAAGAAGTCTGAAGTCTTGTATTATACTGTAGAGAAAAAAGGAAATGTAAGTTCACAGTTTAAACACCATAATCCTTGGAGCATGAAATGTCACCAGCAGCAGTTGCAGCGGATGAAGGAAAACGCAAAACACCGGAATCAATACAGTATCCTTTCTTGAAAATACCTCATAACAATGGAATGAGTAGGGCTCTGCTTTTTATTTCTTGAACATGCCAGACGAAAGTACAGAGCAGGCTTAACTGCAATCCGGAGAGACTCTCTGAAGCTGTGATTTATTTGGTGACTTTGAAGGGTTTGCCAGCCCTTTCCAGAACATGGGCTTTTCCAGCATGTAATAAAGTAACTAGGCTAGGAAATTCAGATAGCTTAATTCAAATCTACAAATTGTGGATTAGTTAGTGGACAGGTTTTACAGCATACTGTGTTTGGGATCTTCCACAAAAACAGTTTACTAATGAAAGCTTTCAAAGGAGAAGAGTTCTGTCACTTTTTTTTTGTTACTGTTTTGGTATTGGTGATGTTAAAAACTAGTGTCATCTTTCCCTTTTCAGCAACTTCTTAAATATAGAGGATATTCCAGTGCCTGGAGTTGTCTGCTTCTAGTAGTCTCTTTTTAGTGAGCCTTTCTGGTAAAGAAAAGCTGAATATAAACAATCATGTAGAACTGGACGATGAGAAACGCAAAAACAGTGACTGAATCCGTGAAACCTGAAGCATGCTGGTTTTGTGCTATGGAACTGTAGGCAAACGTCTCCACCCTGTGCATTCTGTGGGAAAAAAAATCTTGCTGTATGCAGGCTTGGATGCAACCAATACATACTGCAAAAATATTAGTATCTATATACTTAGGTAAACAAATTCCTTTTGTGTGAGTAGTTTCAGTGAATGGATTACTAGAACATCTCTGACTAATAAACTGTTCAAAATAGAAAGCATTTCATGGCTGGTACCCTCACCATTTCACTGAAGATGATTATTAAATTACCTAACTAGAAGTGTGTGATATCTCTGGAAGGGTATTACTACAGATGTTCTGAAGTGCTTTTTAGCTTCTGTGTTTCAGAGGTAGTGTGAAGATGCTTCACTGTTTCTGAATGGTAACTGAAGCACACAAAATCTTCATTTCCCCCCAAAAAATGTCTCTTGCTAGGCAGGAGGTACTTCATAATTCCAAGTCAGCTGCCAGATTATATTTCTGTATGACCCTGGCTACTTTTTTTCCACTTAATGTGGAAATTCACCTGTCTTCTCTAGAGATCAGTAAAACTGGAACTAGATATCCACTCTGCTTTATGCCAAATTTATGTAACTCTAATTTTTGATAGGCTACTATATACTGGGCATGTTTTGGGTATGCTTAAAGTTAAGACTGTGGCACTATAAAATCTGTGGTAATGGTTTTAAAACCTGTATTCCTCATTGTGAGGATTGTTCCTTAACTAATCAGAATTCATTTTGCTGGAAAACCTAACATCTCGATACGAAGTACCATGTGTGTTGGACCTTAAGATGGGAACCCGACAGCATGGAGATGATGCGTCAGAAGAGAAGAAGGCTAATCAAATTCGCAAGTGTCAGCAGAGTACATCAGCTGTTATTGGAGTCCGAGTTTGTGGCATGCAGGTGAGAGGAAAACTAATTATGTGTAGGGCAAGACTGGCACCCATTTCTGTTGGTGGGGTTTTTGGCTTATGTAGTCATCCTATGTGTTGCTATCCTTGACATTCTGTGCTTCATTTCCTTCAGTAAGGGGAATGAGGCTTTTGGGTATCGCTTATCAGTTGAAGGTGGCAGCATCTGCAGGAGCAACCTGCAGCATGCACTCTGCATCAGTGAATGTGTTCTCTGAGCACAAAAACAGTCTCCTGCACAATAGTGGCAATTCAAAACTGTGTAGTAGAATTACTGATTTGATTAATATTTCAGGGTAGCGTAGGAAACAACTGAAGGGAGGCTCTGCCAGTACGTGCATTTTGAATAAAGCATGTGGCAATTTGCCAGAATATTAAGAACCAATCAGTTCTGTCTTGTAGACTTTGAAAAGCCACAGATCTTTCACTGCTTAAAGTAGACTTGTTGCAAAGTGCAGATGAGAAGTGGCTTGGTAAATGTGATAAGACTCATGGCCAAATAAGGAGATAGAGTTGCATGGACTTTCACCTGAGTTTTTTTGTTTACTTGTTTCTGTATTCCTAGAGTGACAAATGGGAAACAACTTGTTTGTATTTGAGGCTTTTCCGAAGCCTCTCTCCTCCCATCCAGTAGATTCCAGGAATGCCAGCAGTGTTTGCTAGGAATTGTTCCACAGCGTGACTATTGGCATGTTTGGTGTTTAGCTCTCTTTAACTTCAGAGAAAAACACAAGGCAGAAATGAAAGTGTGAGAGCTGCATTTCTAACCACAGCATGCTGGGATTTGAGCAGGGCCTGCTCATTGTTCACCTTCCAGTATAGACCTGTGCTGGTAAACAAGGAGGAACTTTGGAGGCACCTGCAGTCCTTATTTGACTGAGATGTTTAGGCATTATCAAGCTGTGTAGTGTATAGACTACTCTCCTATAGGGAGGAATCTTCCTGCAGGAGCACCTCTGACTTCTTTAAATACAGAGTATTATGGGGCACACCTTAGTTTTTTATATAGGAGTGTTTGCTGTCACTTAGAGCTCAGCATTCTGGGAATCAACTGGTACACCTGTGAGCAGAGGCAGGTAATGAGCTGAACGAGTGGCTGTGGTACAAGTTGTAGCTTGAATTTGGAGATCTTGGCCGCAGCTTTCCTAATCTCACTTAAACTCCTCATTCTTACATTCCCGGTGGAAACGCTCAAATCTAAACTGAAGGAATTTTCCACTTCCTCCATGTCTCTGAGTTTCACAGACACTGCTGGATCTGTTGTTGTTAACAGTTTCTGTAACTGTGCAAGAGCAATTTTAAGAGAGTAGTGTGTCATCTTGTGAAAGCTTTCCGTAGCATGTCTGTCTGTTTTTTGGTTTGGGTTTTTTTTTCCCCTCTTCAAGGCTTTGAGTCAGTATTACCACCAATTTTAACTATTCCTTTTCTCATCTTGTGTTTGTATATGCAGGTCTACCAGGCAGGCACTGGCCAGCTAATGTTCATGAATAAATACCACGGAAGAAAACTCTCAGTCCAAGGATTTAAAGAAGCACTTTACCAGTTCTTTCATAACGGCAAATACCTGCGCAGGGAACTCTTTGAATCTGTTATTAAAAAACTGACTGAACTCAAGTCTGTCCTAGAGAAGCAGGAGTCTTACCGCTTCTATTCAAGCTCCTTGCTGATCATTTATGATGGAAAGGAAAGGCAGGAAGTTGCTGTTGACTCAGACCCAGAGGACTTAGAGGACCTTTCAGAGGAATCGTCAGATGAGTCAGCAGGAGCATATGCCTACAAACCAACTGCTAGTACTGTTGATGTCCGTATGATAGACTTTGCCCACACAACCTGCAAGTACTATGGAGAAGATAGCGTGGTGCATGAGGGCCAAGACACGGGTTACGTTTTTGGACTTCAGAATTTAATAGATATTATTAAAGAAATAAGAGACGAAAGTAGTGAATAAACAGTGTGAATGCACATCAGTAGAAAGCACTATTGTGACTCTTTGTATTCCAAAATTATTGGCCACTTTCTGGTGGTAGGAATCTTTACAAGCTCTGCAGGGATGGTCCCCTCAGAGTCAGACTTGTTCAGAGGGCATTTACTTACATTGGTGCTGGACCTAGCACTGGCAAAACTTGGTATCCTTATTTATTTTAACTTTCTTAAACATTCCATATTTGATTACTCAGATACCTCTGTTATCCCTGTGTGTATACGTTCCAATAAAATTCTTTTTGTTCATTGTAAGCCATGCTTCTGTTGTTGCTGGTGACTGAGGAAGAGATGAAGCTCAGGTCTTTCTGGTGGTGTAATGCAAAAGCAGCGTATAAACAAGCAAGGCTTACCTGCCTTGTGAGACCGCATGTGGAATAGCACATCTGTTCTGGCCCTCCTGTCAAGAGTAATGAGCAAGTCCAACAGCCACCAAGCTGGCCAGGGGCTGGAGCACCTGCCCTTTGAGGAGAGGCTGAAGCAACAGGGCCTGCATAGATGGGGGAAAAGATGGCTCAGAGGGACCAAATGTCAGAAGGTTGGACAGGAGACCTCCAGAGGTCCCTTCCAGCCAGAATGGTATGACTCTGATAAGTGAAGACTTGTCTCTTAAAATCTCCAACAACCTATCTCCTGTTTCAGGATCTTATAAATTAGATCTCATGCTGTGTAACCCATTTCTAGAGAGCTATTGACGTTTTTTAATCTAAGCTGAGCCAAAACATGCGTAAAACTCCTACAGGATTAGCTGCAATGGCAGCGACTAGGGGAGAGCTTCAGAGCCAGCCTGAAAGGTATCCTAAGCAGCTTAAAATCTTACTTGGGACAAATAGACAGGAGCGAAGTGTCAGAAAGTGAGAGGACAGTGAATAACTGAAAGATTTATCTAACCATTTTTAGATAAATGACATCTGCCCTTGTGAAGCTTGGAAGTCATTGTGATAGTGCAGAAGAAAACTGGGTGTGGAAGTGCTGAGGTAAGCGTGGGGATGTTGCCCGGGATAAAGCAGCAAGCTTATGTAGAAATGAAGAGTTTGGGGAGGCGGTGATGCCAGGATCGCCTCCCTGGCCCATCCTTTGCCTTCCCGCAGGTGTGCCTAGGAGGTTAGAGGTGGGATGTGACAGGAAGGCTGCAGATCTGCTGGTGGAAGGTCACCCTCTTCAATCGGCTATAGCCCTGCAGCTTTGGTTTCATATACCCTGGCTGTTGCTATCAAGTTCTCCTGATCAAAGTCTCTCTGATGGCCATCCTGTGCTCTTTTGTACTTTTTGAAGAGTTTTTTTACCTTTGCTCTTACAACATTACTTTGTGGTTGCTTTTTTTGTTTGTTCCATAGTGTTCAGGCACAAACTGATGTCAGTATTAAACAGGTATTTTTACATCTTGCAGTCACTTTGCTATTCTATGCCTGCATGTGGGGGATTTCCCCATGAGGTAGGTTTGTCCATCCCTAACTTGCCATTTGTTGCTGCTTCATGAGTCTCTGGTGCTGGATGCAGCTGATGAGAGCCCCATGAGCTACCCCTGAGCTGCTCCTGGCACTGGCTGTAAAAAAGCTCTCCGGAGGAGGATGGGGCTATTTATTCTTGGCACTTTCAATTGCAAAATGCTTTGGGCAGTGATCAGGGATGTTTCCTGTCTGCTGTCCCTGAGATGTGCCGTAGGTGTGAGTCAGAGTGCCTGGCACAGGGAGAGGGTCTGCGGCTGCAAGGTGATGTTTCCATTTCAGTTCTCCTGCTTAGAATGCAGTGCCCTCTGCTAATGAGCTAATGACAAGCCTCTTGGCAGGCACTGTGGTTGCCCATCACTGGTGTTGCGTATGAATAAGCCTGCCTGTGCAGATTCATCTGATACATGGTTTGACTTTGTAGTCTGAAATTAGCAGGGATAAAGTCCTCTAATGTACTTGTGTTACGTAGGAACTCTGAAGGGAATTCATAAAATCCGATGAGAACAATCGCATTTGCTCTGATGCAAGCTGCCTCCAGAACAAGTCCTCTTTGTTTTGCTGCCTGCAGAGAGGGCCCTGGGTAGAGGCAGGGAGCTGCCTTCTCGGTAATGTTGCCAGCGGTGTAAGCTTGGGTCTAGACCTGGTCTCAGACCGGTACGGTGTCAGCAGCCAGACCTGGAGTACTTGGGGGTGCAGATGTAATAATAATAAAACCCCAGGTGGAATTGCAGCTGCTGTAGGAAGTCAGGGGGACAAATGTGGCCCCTGCCCCCGAGGGCCCTGGCCTGCGCTGCTAAAATCCTTTTGCCAATATTGTCTGAGGATTAATGGAGGCTGTGCCAGCACTGTAAAGCAACAACAAGGTGGTTGGGAGCTTCCTGGGCCTGCAGCATCCCCCCCCCAGGCAGGGGGCTGGGAGCAGGGCGGCTGGGTGTCGTACTTAGTGGGGGTCTCAGGATCG
>JANHGO010000306.1:0-42242 GCA_024606505.1 Aquila spilogaster
CGGGGGGGTGGGGGGGGGAGGCCAGGGTGTCTCTCTGCCCGCAGCCCCGTCTTCGGGCGCGTTGAGTCGCCCAGCGCGGGGGAAAGAGCGGCTCGGGACGCTGGGTGAGCCGCGGCCGCGGCTCCGTGGGGGGATGTGCCGCTGCCAGAGCCCTCCGCTGCCGGGAGCCGCCCGCGGAGCGCTGCCCCGGGTGTGGGCATCGGGAGAGTTCGGGAGCGCTCGGCAGAAACTTCTGGGTACAGAACTGTGCTGAGGCGTAGGCAGCACTCGTTGGGCTCCGTGTGCGCCTTCGGGAGCTCGAACAGATGTAATTCCGCGCTAACCACGGACTTCGCGCGGACCCCAGAAGGGAGACGCCGACTCCCTGTTCCCTGAACCATCTCTGCCACTCCGAGCATCCTTCGGTGGTGGATTTTTGTGTTCTCAAAATTTCCAGTTTCATTGCTATAGTAACAGCTGCTATGCTCATATGTTCTCCCGTGTGACATAAATAGATGTGGAGATAAATAGGATGCATTAAGGAGTTGGGCTGTGCTTAGCAGGCAGGTACATAAGTTTTGTACCAGAGTTAAAACCTCTTCCCTCTGCCACCCATCCCCCCCCCCGCCTCACCTCCAGCGGCTGTTGGCATGGGACACAGTTGCACTATAAGATGCCAAAAAACGCAGGTTAAAGGAACGGATAATAAAACATAGTTTTGATTTGTTTCCTTTGTAAACACTTTATTTTTTTTCCCTGCTTAAAAGCTGAAGGAGGATTGGAAAACTTTTTTTCTTTTAATATGTAACACTGTTTTTGAAGTTCAGAATGTGTAAGAAGACAGCGTCACTGAATGATGCCAAAGCAGAGATCTCAGCACAGTTGGATCACTGCTGTTGTCAACTATTCATTACGCCCTTCTCAAACGACTTCTCAAATTGTTTTATATAGCTGTTATATTTGTGTAACTTCTTGCCAGGTGCTGCTGACCACAAGTGCTAGATACCTCCTTTGTAAGGGAAAATGAAGATGTAGAATTCCTTCAGACTTTATATTTTGGAGAGTTTTGCAACTCTCTGGTATAGCAAGAGTTGTCTGAGTCTAAATAGGCGTGGAGGGAGCTGTCAGCGTAAACAGAACAGAGGAGAATACAATATGAAATTTATACACCTGTGAGTATGCACTGCTAGCACTCCCCTGGCTTTTCTTATCTTTGTTCTCAGAGAGGAGTCTTTAGTTATGGAGGTTTCTAACAGGTGCAGTCGCTATTTCCCTTCGCTTACCTTTAACTGTGGGGTTTGTATTGTACTGGGTCTTTCTTTTTAGAACGCATCTTTTATAGCTTTGTAGCATTAACCCTGTGATGCTACTTGGAATAAAACTTGCTCAACCGGGCTTAAAGGGCCACCGTAATGTGTCTGAAGTGCCTCAGTGCTACAGAAGCTGTTTGTCCTATGCTAGACATGAGCCACAATGCGGATCTGGGCTCATTTTGGCCATTTGGCAAATCGTGATCATACATGCACTTTTAATGGGGCTTTCTACGTAAGTTTGTATAAAAGTTACGTTGCTTTAAATGAAAGCTCTTGGTAGACTTCTGCTGTGTCTTGCATTGCGTAGACAGTTCCTTCCCTGCTTCTCTTCAGGACCTGTTGAGAGGAGTGGCTTGTAACTGATGGAAAGGTTGGATGAAAGAAAAGCCTATGGACAGATGCATTTAAGAGATTGCGGGTGTATTTTGGATCTTAACCTGCGGAAGGGAACAGTGATTGATCATCTGAACTTGGTAGTACGTTTGCAAAACAACTCAGCCTTTACCAAACGTTGTGCCAGTTAGAACGCATGTCATGAGTTTGAGTTGCTTTGTGTTGTAGGGATTTGCTTTTAGCTTACGCAAAAACCTCAGTGTCCACTTTTCTAACAAATAGAAAATACTACAAGTGGAGTAAGTGCTGAGTGATAAACATGCAGAAATAGTATTGCTGCTTTAAAAAAAGAGAAAAAAAAGAAAAAAAAAAACAACAGTGGAAGCAACCGAGTTTTAGTAAACAGTGAACAGTGCGTTGTTCGGTTTTTGTTTTTGTTTTTTCCCCCCTCAGTGATGACATGCCTCTCAAGTAGTCCTTTGGAAGGATCTCGGTCACATGACCCATTCTTTTGCAAAAGTTCCCTCTTGTGTACTGGCTTCCATTATTTTCCATTACCATTCTGTAGCCTGTTCATTGTGGCCTCACAGCCATTCAGGGAGTTACACATCTGCTAACAGTGTTAAGTGCTTGACTAATCTTTGAGACTTCTGCTGGATGCGCTGAAGTCAATGGGCTGCTTAGAGCCTTAAAATTAATGTATGCTTTAGAGTTAGCCAGGATCAGATGTTAGGGATACTAATAAGGCAGAATTGGTTACAGTATTGTCTCTTTGTTTCTATGGGTGTTTTTAGTGAGAGCAGGTTTTGTATTTGAACTGTAGGCGTACTATGTTGTTACAGGAGTTTTCCAAACTCTGTGTTAGGAACCAGTGAGAGCAAAGAAATGTATGTTGAAAATTTGGTGCTCCACAAATGGGATTTTTGCTGCTTTTTCACTGCCCCCAAAGATAGTTTTTCTTTCGGAGAGGAGGAGGAGTGGGGTGTAGTTGCCACATTGCACTGATTAATGGTTTGCCTACAGTGATTAATGCAAAGTTTCATTGGTACATATGTGTCATTGCAGGGGTGATGTTGCTCAAAGTAATCTTTTTTTATAACCAGGGAGAAAAATATTTGTAGTAATTACTGGGAATACAAATCATGCATTTGTTTTATTTTTTTGCTTGATGTTAGAAATCTCTGCAGGAACTGCCTGGTTCATGAGTACTGCTGTGTCTCAAGGTGCTACACGGAATGGTATCGGTGCCAGAGTGAGATGAGTAACGGAGAAGACCTTCAGATGTGATTAACATTTCTTAAAATTGTAGTTCAAAATGTTCAACACAAACATAGATTGCCCGAAACAGCCTGTGTAAGACCTGATTGAAGAGATGGCATCATTTATAATAATTTCCTACAAACTAGGTTATAAAGAAACTTGAAATTATAAAAAGGTAATTTTTAGGCTGCATCTTGAATTTAAAATAAGACATGCAAAAGCATGCAGTAACTCAGTTTTATCAAGTAACCTTAGAAACGTGATCCTCAGAAACAGATTTCAGTCCAGTTGTACTTGAACCACTACTGCTGCCGAGTGTACATGCATTTGTGTGTACCTGGTGGTTCTTGTGACTGAACCATTGCTGGGCTTATTTTTGGTCTGGCTGCTTCGTTGCTAGGAACTGCAATTGCAGTTCTGGCAGTAGCTGTCTGATCTGTGCTGCTCCTACACTTAACTCAGATGATAGTTCAAGGAGTGTTGTGCATTCAGGAAAACCAGTCTGTAAATCACAGAATCACAGACTCATAGGGGTTGGAAGGGACATCTGGAGACCATCTATTCCATTCCCTTGCTAAAGCAGGTTCCCTACAGAGGGTTGCCCAGGAAGGCGTCCAGGTGGGTACTGAATGTCTCCAGGGAAGGAGTCTCCACAGCCTCTTTGGGCAGCCTGTTTCACTGCTCTGTCAGTCTCACAATACAGAATTTCTTCCTCGTGTTTGTTTGGAACTTCCCATATTGCAGTTTTTGCCTGTTGCCCTTTGACTTGTTGCTGCAAACCACTGAAAAGAGCCTGGCCCATCCACTTGACTCCTGCACTTTAGATATTTATCAACAGTGATGAAGTCCCCTCTCAATCTTCTCCAGGCTGAACAGACCCACATCTCTCAGCCTTTCCTCATATGCAAGATGGTCCAAGCCACTAATCGTCTTTGTAATACCTTCCTCCTTTGCTGGTACCATGTGTGGGCCAAGCTGCTGAGTGCTGCTTGGTGCCAGCTGGCCAGCCTTGGCTGGAGTAAGGGCTGCACAGGGCAGAAGGCAACAGAAACATAGGGATGCTTTTTCTGAGCATTGCACATCTACCCACAATGCACGTTCCTTTGGAGCATCTCCTACTGGCAAGAATCAGATGCACAATCTGAGAGGTTTGCTTAAGACCACAGAGAGAGGAGGCTGTGAAAGGGTGCTGCTGAGGCAGTTTGTGCCCCCGGTTATGTGATGGGGAGCAGCCCTGGTGTTGCAGAGCCCCTCTGCCTTTTCATCCCACCTGGGGATCATCACACCTGTGACAATGGAAGATGATTCTAGACATTGTTTTATTGTGAACAGCTCTTAAAAGCTAGAAGGAAAACACAGAGAATTATAGAACTATAGAATCATAGAATGCTTTGGTTTGGAAGGGACCTTTAAAATCATCTAGTTCCAACCTCCCTGCTACAGGCAGGGACACCTTCCTCTAGACCAGGTTGCTCAAAGCCCCATCCAGCCTGGCCTTAAATACTTCCAGGGAGGGGACATCCACAACCTCACTGGGCAACCTGTTCCAGTGTCTCACCACCCTCACAATAAATAATTTATTCCTAATATCTAGCCTAAATCTCCACTTTTCCAGTTTAAAGCCATTTCCCCTCATCCTGTTACTGCATGCCCTTATAAAAAGTCCCTCCTCAGCTTTTCTGTTGGCCCCCTTCAGGTACTGGAAGGCTGCTATAAGGTCCCCCCCAGAGCCTTCTCTTCTCCAAGCTAAAGAGCCCCAACTCTCTCAGCCTGTCCTCAAAGGGGAGGTGCTCCAGCCCTCTGGTATGTTTGAAGACTGCCTCGTACTCTCAGCCTGCCGGAAAGGTTAGGTTTGAGAAATGCGTGTTGATGTGAATGAGTTTGTGTAATATTAGGTGGTAAGAACCTTATGCAGTCACTCTTTGTGTCATCATGACATGTAACATTGAAACAAGAGCTGGAATATGCCCTAGACACTCCTGATACCGCTTATAAAAAAAACTTCAACGATCAGTGTCCTGTTTGCAAGCAGAATCGTCTTTCCAGTCTCGGTAAAATAAGAAAGAGAAGTCATTTGCCCTTTCCGAGATAGAGCTGTGTGCATGTGTGGTATTAACATTACAATATTGTGATACTGCTGACTTTGAAAAATGTGTCACTAGTCAATATAAAAATACGCTTTTTAGTCTTTGCAGTACAAAGAGCTGTAAGTTTATCAGGGTCTTAACTGATTCCTTCTGCTCCTTCATCTGTCCTGTCTCGCTCCTCTCGCACTTTGCTGGGAACCCTCCTTTGCCTTTTCTCTTTCTGTACGCTTTTCATTGCATATGACTTGTTGAACCTGGTTTCCTGTTTATGGCAGGACTGCTGTTTTTGGTGAGTGTTGGCAGGTTCTAGCGTTTTGGGTTGTGATCATACAGGCACAGAACAGAACAGCTTATGTGACTGCATATAGGATAACTGATACTACCACTGGCATGGATTTAGTCTTCCTTTCAATTTCATGAAAATACCAGATCTTCTCTATATCATTAGATCGTTGCCATCTTAATGGAAAAAAAAATCTAGCTTAGTGTTACAAATTCTCACTAAATCACACTGCTGTGCATTTGTGCTAGAATGTCCGTATTACTGCTTGTGAGCCTACCTGCATCCACCCTCTTCCTTCATGCCTCTACATGGGGAAGAAATAGCTCCCATAGCAGAGTTAGCTTTAGAATCAATGTTAGTGCTAAGCCATGTTACCATCAGCCTCTTCAAGGAATTTAAACTTTATGCAAGTAAAAATTTTATTTTTTGATTGCCAGTGTTCACATATGTAGACAAGCCTTCACGGCATGCATCATCATTCGGCTTTTGAACAGAGCATTACAAGTAGTGAAGGTGCAAGCAAAACATTAACCCCAGTGTTAAACCCAAGGGGATCTGCACCACCCAGAATTAAAAGTTGGTAGCGCTTTTAAATCATTCTCTTGAGACGTAGTGCTGAGCTAATTAAGCAGTCTTCTTTGGACAAGTAAGGAAGGAAAATCTTTGGATTTTCCGCTATTAACTTAAACAGTGAGACTTGGGCTATCAATTCGATTGATGATAACAAAAAGGACACTCAGCTGTTTCCCTTAACTATATTTCTTTTCTTTTTACAGAATCCTGTATTTCTTTTATAGGGAGAACAAAATTGCTTCATTAATTTTAATCAAAATAGTCTTTTATTGATTTTTTCTAGGTTCTGTTTGTTTTTATTAGCTGGAAAATTCCTATATCTGCCTCTCAGAGCCTTTACACATGAGAACAATGTTAATGCCCTTTTGTTCTTGGACAACCAGGACTTTTTTTTCCTCCTTCTACTATTCTTTGCTTTGAGACTCTTTCTTTCGGACAAGAAAACAGAACAAAATAATATTTTGAGGTATCTAATAGTATTTCAGACACAAGTTTTCTTCTAATTGTAACCCAGAGGATGGAAGTGTTGATGCTGGACTCGCAGCTGGTACAAATACACATCTCAGTGTTCACTTTGCTTTTCCTTACCTTGCCACTTGTTCTGCTTCCACCTATTCCTTCAGTGATAAATTAAGTTATCAATTGTTTCAATTAGAACATTTACCAGAATGCTCAAGTCCTCCTTAGAGAAGGCATCTGAAAGGGGGAGTCTTCAGCAATAAAGCAGAAGGCGTAAGGTAGATGTCTTTTAAATATCTTCTTATTGCCATGGTTTTTGCTTCTGCATCTTTCAGTTCTCTCTTAGATGGAATTTAGGAGAGGGATAATTGACAGAACTAAGTAAGGAAGCTCCATCTACATTGGTATGTCTTTGAGCTAATGAGCTTGAGCTTTGACTTCCTGTGTGAGTAAACACTGCAAATATGTCTAAATTTGCATCCTGGTCAAAACCTTTTCCTTCGCTTCCTTTTCTTATATGGTAAATCATTTAACTGATCTTCCTGATTGTATTTCAAAGGGTAATTATTTCAAGATAACAAGCTCCTAGGGAAAGAAAACCAGTTTACAGCATTGTTGAAAATAGAACCAACTGGCACAAAATTGCAGTAGTTTGGCTAAACATGGGAAACTGTGTCAGTGGCTGTTTCTGGATTTTTAGGTGACTGCTATATCAAAGGCGCTTAAGATGAGTGCTGCCAAGGCTTTTGCTGATGCTTGTAACTGTACAACCTAGCATGCAGTTTCTGGCCTCTGATCTTAAACTTCAGCAGTGATACCTAGAATGCTGGATTCAAGGGCTGCTGATAAGCCTGCAAGCCACTTGAAGAAATTTCTTAAGTGTCAGAGTAGAGTTTCAACAGTCTGTGCTTGTATCTCTCCTGAAAAGAAATGTGGGAAGGGCTTGGTAAAGAGCTAGCAGAGAAGTCAGAGTCCATAGCTGTGAGCTGCATCATCAAAGGATCCGGAATCCTCTCGTCCATTTCTTTATTTTTTTGCTACTGAAATCCGACAGAATATATTAAGTCAAAGAACAGTGCTTTGGAAATTTAACTTCTTGGAACTTTTCTTTAGCAATATGAAAATACATTAGCTAGTATTGACACTCTTAAATCATAAAGCCTTTTCTTGCTTATGTTCATCTGTATTATTTTTTGTAGGCTTGAGATTACATGAAACAGAGTATTGTGGACTGTGATAGGTCCCAACTGTAGGCTCTTGAAGGTGTGTTGATAGGGCTGTCTTGCTTACGCCTGTTCTACTACTGCTTTGTCCCTCAAGCCTGAACAATGTCCACGTGTAGCTGGTTGCCCCTCCAGCTGACAGGTGTGTGACTCTGGGCCCTCCCAAGTCTCTTTGGCCTTGGTTTGTCTGCTTAGAGTAGAAAGGAGTGCTGTTATATGGGGTAGGGAGCATTAGGCAAGAACTCCCAATTTCTGTTGCTCAGGTTTTGTGGCATCAGTGGAAGTGCTTATACGCTGTGATGTAAATTGGATTTTGTTTACCTTGGTTGTGCACTGGACCAGGGGTGCAGAAGTGCGAGCTGTAGCTTCCTCCTGGTCTGAAATACCATTGCAAAGCATTATGCAACAGCCTGGAAACACTTGTTGTGAAAGCCTCAGTAAATAGGAGCAGAAATCCTTAGTCCCTTGTGCTCTCTGTATACTCAAGGGAAGGGAGAATACGCTTTCATTTTTGTCATGATGGGAATCATAATTTCTGGTTGTTGTGGCACACACGTTGTCTGCAGCGAAGTGGTTGGGATCTGGGAAGTCAGTGCAGAACCAGTGAGCAAAGTAACTACTCTTCTGTTGGGCTAACAGCTTTTGGTTCTGCTGTGCACACAGCAGCTTTAAAGTAGCGCAGGTGCTTCTGATCAAAAGTGAATTGGTTAATTATGGCAGGAAGAGTGCAAGTTGGGAAAATGAGGAAGGTTCCCTTTATTTAAAGCTAAAGTGTGGGTGGGAAAGTGTCTGTATGCCTATGCTAAGATACAGAGTGTTCACAGGACTTGTCAGTGGTGGCTGGCAGAAATTGTATTGTACCAGATTTGCTCCGTGAGCAGCTGTGGAGATGAGGGCAATTTTGCTGTAGTACTGAGGTTGAACTTGATTGCCGAGGTGTAGACCTAGAGCAGGCAGGACAGTTTTTGTCTTTAGTAAAAATGGTATTACATGGGGCAGAAAGAAATAGTCTAATGATAATTAATTCATGGAACTGTTTATTATCATAAGTGGGTAGAAGCAAAAGTCAGAATTTAATATTCTGAAATCAGGAGGACCAAGTGATGACTAATCTTACAATTATGAGGCATGGCATATGAAACTGCCAATTGGATGACATAGATTTTATTAACAAGTGCATCAAGTAGCAACTTGTAATGTGTAAGTGAAGAATAGAAAGTGCCATGTTAGTTTTAATACAAGTAGCTGTGAATCATTTTATCTGAGGAAATACACACGTTCTCATATTTCTCTCTCTTACACAGTATATGTATCTTGTGTTATGGCCTCTTAGCCTCCTTCTCCTACCCAGCTGTGAGCCCAGTTCTTTTTTCAGGTGGCCAGCTGTGCTGCTCTTGGGCAGTAAAACCTTTTGATTTTAGGGCTAGAGTTAGCAATGGGCTTAAACTGTGCTGCCTGGGAGGAAAGCAAAGATGGGGAAGGAACTCTGGCTCTGGGGTGCTGGGGCAGGTTTCCTGTTTCAAGAAAGTATAAGGAACCTGCTCCATATGGTCCTTCCCCCGCCACTCACCTTTTCAGCATGCTGCAGTTTGGCAGGGATACAGATAGACTTAAGTGGACTCACCAAAAGGTGCCATAGCCTCTTCAAAGGCTTTGATCTGAAGGCCTGGGAGTGTGATTTGCAAAGGAGGGTAAATTGGATTCCTTGATTATTTGGAAGGGGGGGGAGATAGCCCTTGATGTGCTGGGGGCTGAAGAAAAGGGGGACAAAGTGAAAGAACTGTAGACTAGCCAATCACAGTGCTTTGTTGGTCATTATGACAAAAGCTGATGGAAAGAATAATGCAGGACTGGAAGGTAAATGGTTAATGGGGTAATTTGCAACATGAGCTCACCAAAGCCAGACTGTGCTAGAATGTCCTGCTCACTGATCTTTTCTTACATTATATCTGATGTCTTTCTGTTTCGTATCAGAACTGCAAGTACACATTTTCTGTAGTGCCACTTGGGAAGTAGTTGAGCTAGAGAAGATGGATATTCTTGCAAGAATGGAGTTGGATGAGGACCTGGTCAAAGGAGAATTCTCAGTTTGTCTTTTTAAAGATAAAATTAGTGGAAAGGAAGGATGTGACTAATAATGTTCTACAAGAGGAACTCTTTTGGCCACTTGAAAAATATTTTTTCGGTATATTATGTTGGCAGAAGACCCAGGAGTATGCCAAGGAAACTTCTGGGTACTGTGATATTAGGAAGCGTTTTCTGAACAGAGAAAGATAAATCCTGTGTAGAAAGAACTGCCCAGATTAGAAGAGGAGTTGAGCTAATAGTGCAATTAAAAGCTAGTTACAAATTAGGGATCTTTGGCTGAAAAGAAGAGCGGGGAAAGACCTGAGTGACCAGCTTGACTACGGTAAATCTCAGACACATATCTTAGGAATACAGTCAAGTGTTTCATGGCCTCATCTTGTGAGAAGCAAAACTTTGAGTGATAGGCATGGTTAGGATTTTATACGGGGAGCTGTACGCAACAGTGACCCTCTGTGCTCAGGAAGGACTTTCCATACCTTTTCTGAACTAATCTGTCTGAACTTTCAAGACATTTAGAAGCTTGTACAAAGAGCAGATGTTGTGTTTCCCTCTTTCCTTAAGAAAGGCTACTAGCTTATACAGCTACAATTTGTAAACGGAGGCTACTAGTGAATCCTGGCAAGAATTAGTAATTTGTTGAAGGATTTCCCAGTATTTTTTCAAAGGCAAGATCAAGTGTCAGATAGCTTCTGGGGAGATAGCATCTGATCATGGAGGGGGTGGAGGCAAAAAGTAACACATCAGTGGCATGTTTTCACACAGCAGGTTTTGCTTTTAGGTCTCTCACTAGCCAGCTGTGATGTGTTTGGTTTGTGTCCAGGATCACTGTGTTATCTGATGCTCTTCAGTTTTCCCTTGAAAAGTTGAAACTAGTAACTACATTAGAGTGGCTCTCAAGTCATAATTGCACTTTCCTGGTTTCTGATGTGCTTGTGCACATCAAAATTGGGCATTTCTTTCAGTCTGAAGTTGGAGTTCTTATCTAGTTCATGTCATTCTTTGTTGTACATTGAGCTGCATTTGACAAGAATCTGAAGCTAATGCTGAACATAACAGTCTGCTTCAAAGCGATCTAATTTGTGTCCTGTCCTGCTCAGGATCCTGTCCTGAGCATCTGGGAATTCAAGAATTACTGTCTTAGTCCAAAGTCTCTTTTCCTCTGAAGTGTGTCAACACTGTGATGCTCTTCCCTGTCTGCAGTAGGTTTCAGGCTGCTTTTGTAAAATCAGACCAAACTTGATGCAAATATCTTCAGCCAGTCAGGTGATCTTGGAAGTATTGGTTTCACAGATGAGGTAACCATTTGCTATGCAAATGACAATAATTTGCATTTATGAATAATCAGGAACTTATTACGGGGTGGTTCAAGATCCTTGAAGTGTTTGTCACCTTTGGACTGCAGTGCATCTTGTCATTCTAATTGAAACTGCTGTTAAAGTCCTCCTTGAAGCTGAACCGCTCCAACAGTTTGTTGCAAACTATTCTTAACTGTCATGAGAACCTTTCTTGTATTTCTTACCTTCGGTCTGCCCTTCTTCTGCTGGTGACCTTCTGTCACCATTTTTCCCTTTCAGGATTTGTCATGGCCATTTCTTTTTATGAGGGCTGCTCCCAAAGTAATGCCTCCTATTTTATGATTTTGATTCACAACGTTAGAGGAGGATGTTGGTGGTATGGCACTAGGGGCTGAACCTTCTCACCAATAGCCCATTCTGTTTTGTTGCTGTGTGACAGGTGGCAGCAGAGGGGCAGTCTAACAGAATGATGTCCGACATGGGAATGTGGATGAAACAAATGTGTGTCACTGAATTCCTTCATGCAGAAAAAATGGCACCCACTGACATTCATCGATGCTTGGTGAACATTTGTGGAGACCAAACAGTGGGTGTGAGTGCAGTGAGACAGTGAGTGGTGCATTTCCGCAGTGGCGACAGTGGGTCACCTCCACTGGTACAGATTTTTTTGAGCACAACATGCAGGCTGTGGTGACTCCATTGAGAAGCAGTGCTTTGTAGCTGAGAATTTACTCGATCAAGTAGCGTTATTGTGTGCTTTGTATCTGTTGCAGTTCCCATGGAAATAAATAGAGGGCATTACTTTTGAAGCAACCTATGTAGCTTACATTCTAATTGAGTGACAGGACCCCTTTTTGTTTGCTGCTTATTACAGAAGGATTTATGTAAGATTTTTCTGACTTCCTGGAAGTTTGATACTAAAAGCTTACTATTCTTGCTGCCACATTAATAAATATAATCGAATAAAAGAGAACTTTATTTGGTAGGAACTGTGCAATAATTACTCCACTATAACCTTTGCCTAAGTCCTTAAGCCCTTCGTAGTCTCAGTGGCAGCAGTATTGCTTTTCTTTGCCTCTACATTCGACATTTCTTTTATTGAGAGCAGACCTGTTAGAATTGTGGTGGATTATAATGATTTTAATAATATTTAATATTAAGTGTTCTAGCAGAGGTCTCAATGCACATGTAATGGGAACAACCTAAAAACAGCTTGAGTAATACTATAACAATCTACCGAACAAAAAGCTGTAATTGTAAAAGTGGATGATCAGTGGTCTGCGTGTTTTGCAGACGTAACTAAAACTTTTGTGGTCTGTGTGTTTTACAGACACAACTAAAGAATTTAGTTAGATTTTATTGAAATTGATATATTTTGTAAAACCTACATTGTTTTACTCATATTTTTAATGCAGTGAGTCTCAAATGGATGATGAAAACTTGATGAGTATGTACTGTATTACAGAATATCCAAGGAATATTCCCTTTCTTGAATGAGGTTGAAAAAAAGACAAAGATAATAGACCCGTTTCCCCTGGAGTGTCACAAACCTACACCTCGGGTCTTAGTGAATTAACAAATGCTTACTGAGGAGGAGAAAGCTACTGGGTGGAGGAAGTGCTTAATATTCTATCAGAGATGACTTGACACAAAAGAACAATGCTATCTGATGCTTTCTTGCATTCTCTTGGTGAAATGCAAGTCTGAGTACAAAGTGTTACAGATAAGATCTCCAGAAGTTAATATTGTTCACGCATCTAATAATGCATAATCTCATTCTAAAAGGAATTACAGAAGATAAGTTGCAAACATAATTCTTTCTGTGAGCAAACCCCAGATGTGATGTCTTGGATTTCAACTGTGTATCAGACTCTGGAATGTCACATTTGCTGAAAAAGTATGTGCAATATTCAACAGAAAAGCATCCTTTTTAAAGATGAATGCATGGTTGAGATTCATTGGAACAGTTTCTTTGCATTTTCAGTTAGTAGGAAAAGTACCAGCTGAAACTGAGAGCAGGCAGGAATGCCAGTATGGTTAGATCAGAAATCCATGTTGCCCAGCAAAGGCCAGTGGAGGACTGTTGCAGTTGGATAGACTTTGATGCTTCATTACCCCCAGTGAGTTTTGTTTTCTGGCAATACCCTTCTCAAAGTGTTAACGTGGAAACTGTTTTCACTTTGAGAATTAGTCTTCTGCAAAGTACTTTCATTAATCCACGTGTTTTCTCTGCCAGTTTGAGGCTTCACTGTCCGGTTTGGTTTAAACACTAGATGTCTGTTCCAGTTGGCTCCCTGCTATGCATCCAGCTCTACTGGGGGAACTCACTCACTGAAGGCTGGCTGAGCTGCTGCTTGGTTCAGGGCAAGGGCTATGAGCTGCTGTTTTTTTTTGAGGCTGTGCTTTTCCACATTGTTAAACACAATCAGCAAGCGAAGTTTTCATGGGCACCCATCACTAGAGTAATGCCTGATTGGCCTTAGTGGAGGCAGCGGTGTCTTTTTGGCCAATTGCCCTGGCTGCTGGAAGTGGTCTCCAGCCCAGCAAAAGTCTGTGGGTGTGGGGATGTGCAGCCTGCACTGCTGCTGAGGTGTACCAGCACCTCCCCTTGTGCTTCCGGGTGCCCCAGTGAGGAGAGCAGTCCTGGCACCAAGGATTGCAGGCTCGCTGCTCTCCTGGTTGGCAGTGCCTGACAAAGAAGTGATAACAGTTGGACTTGTTGTGGATCACACCCAATGTGATCGTTTGGTTCATAGTTTATATATCTGATTTTTATCTTTCACCTTCTGCTGTATTGAAGGTGAGGTGTTGCTGTGTAGTAGTGGTTCATTTGGGGGAGTTTTAGTTTTTTTATTCTTTGTTCAGTGACAGTTCCCTAGATCAGAAATGAAATGGGAATTATCTCTCTGAACTTGTCTGTCACATTTAATCTGCTGTTTCTTCCTGGCTATCTTTGCCTCTTATCTCTTTGCTCCCAGTCACACTACTCTTCTTCCACTAACAATTTATTTTTGATAAAATGTTTTAAGCAGGTGAATGCGTTTCAGCAGAATGAGGACAGTTGCAGGAAAAGGAATGCTTGTGAGGAAACAAAAATGCTTGGTTCGGGTTATTTTCTTTTTTCCTAGATTTGTACCACTGTAGAATTAAAAGAATTGATAACCGTAACTTATCAGCAAAAACACATTGCATGACTGAAAGTAAACATGTAAAAGCGAAGAAAATATTTATCTTTGTTTCTCTTTTAAATGCACTCAGGAGTGTAATTGATTTCAACGTTTTGTTTAAAAACTAGTTTAAATAGGATAAGATTTATTCTAAAAACTCTTACATAGACATATTAAACTTTCTTGCACTTAAAAGAAATTTGTTTGGTTTTCTGTTTGTTTGTTTTTTTTGCTTTCTTTCTTTATTTTTAGCAGTGATGTGAGAAGTGCTAACCTTAGGTCAGAGGGGTGTTTTGCAGTGTCCCTTAAGCAGCCCCAGACAATCTCTTTTCAGGAGACTTTCCTAAGACCCATAATCTGGTTAGCAGACAAATTGTGTCTGGGAATTTCCAGGGTGTGAACTACACTCCTGAAGGTGAAACTGCTAATAGCTTTGTCAGTGCAATGATAGTTTACAAGAAAAAACCCGGACTGGTCATTGTATTGCACTTCAGTCTTTTAAATAGAAAGCCTGAAGAAAAGCTGGCTAAGATACTGACAAATGAAGCAAGGATGTTCTTGCAGTCTTGAGGACTTTTAGGAGAGGTGATCACAAAACAGCTGATATGGACCACAGATGCAAAAGGAACACGGTCATGTTATTTCTGGACATCCAGTGTTGGATGTGAGTCGAAAGACATCCCGTGTGATAACTCAGTCACTTACCTTTTTTATTTGTATGAAGAGTCCTGAGTTACGAACAGAGCAGTGTAAGAAGAATGGGAAAAAGTGTGTAAAGATAAAAATGAGTTTAGTTCTGGAATTCCTTTCCTTAATCTTTATTTCAATATTTGAGTAAAAACCAAACGCCAAGAACAAAAAAAACGTGATACCTAAATCAGTATATTTAGTGTGTGTATATAAAACCTAAACAGATGACAAAACTTTAAGAAAAAGCTCAACTCAAATTAAAAGGAATTCACTTCAGAGTCTATTTTGGTTTGTTAGTACAGATCGTTGGTGTGCTGGGGGCGCAAACTGATGCACTCGAGGTATGCATTAGCTGGTCCTGCCATATGGCCTGTCACGTCTTACTGGTTAATGTAACCATCTGTCACCTCTTGACAATTTGCATTCACTTTCAGCACTTGGGTTAGAGACATTTTCTTTGGTATTTTGCTTTTCATCAGGTTGTGCTGACATAAACCTGCTTTCTGAGTTTATTTCCTGATGTAGAATCGGTAGCATTTGTTGTAGATTGTACTGTTCTTTTCCGATGGTATAAGGAGAAGATGCATGTTATCAAACAAGCACTTTGGAGAGGTTTCTGCATACATTTCTGGCAAGAAAGGTCAGTATTTTACAGATGTTTGATTTCTTTCCCCTCCTTTTCCTCCAGTTCTCTCTAATTTTGCACCTGATTTCACATCAGTTTCTTTACAAGTAAACTAAGCCAGTGTAGTGGCTATAAAATATCTTCTTACATATAAGTTCAGAGCAGAAATCCTGCTGTTTATATCCTCTTTCTCTCATGTTGCATTTTTGTAATGAAGCTATACCTCACTTTAATCCTTTCTATCCTCTGAAAAGCGCGCAAAAAAAATGCTGTGCTTCTCTTGTAGTTTCTGTGCCTGCAGTCTCATTGCTGTCTTATTACAGTGTTACCATCGTGTGGGTGGCTTTTTGTGTTTTTTGACTTGTAATCTAAGAAAAACTCATCACAAATTACATGAGCAATGTTGTCATTACGTTTGAAATGAAAAATCTATACAGGCAGTTGTGGGTGGTCAATCCTCTTTGTTAAGAAATCAAGTCTCCTGAGTGCATTACATTGTAGTGTGTTCCAATTCCGAGCTTGATACTTGGAGCCTGATGTAGCCAGAGATAAAATGTGTTGAAATGAGTGGAGTTGTAATCAAGTTAGGTTAACCAGTGTAAACACATTACTGGTAATTGTTTCTTATTGTAAGATAATGGGCATTGAGTTTTACTCTTAACTTGCATCTTATTAGTGATATTCGTCTTATCACAGACATAAGGAAGCTGCTTTAACAGGGCCATTGATGACTGTTCTGTGATGGAAGATTTAAAAATGAGGGGCTGAATAGTTTATCCAGTCAAATCTGAACAGTTTTCTTCACATCGAGGTTGCCACTTGGGTATTTCATAATTCTAATGAGCTCTGAAGTCCTGGTGAGGAGGGCAGCCCTGTATGTTCTTGCACTTAGAGCTGCTCAGAGTGCCATGAATTCATAGGTCTCCTTAGGCCTTGAGCAAGGCAGGGTGACTCTTAAAGGCTGTCACAAAGGGCACAAATGAAAGCCATTCTAAGGCATATATAAATGCCTATGTATCCATTAATTTGAATAGCTTTAATAACTCTAGCTTACTAAAATGAAAAATGCTGCAAATGTAGCAGTTTACTGTGTTGATATAAACTGTTGGATTACTGGTGTCATTTAAATATGTCTATTGTATTTATTTCCGTGAGAGCTTACAGAAGGTCTGAAAAAGGAATTGGGGATTATTTTGTATATTTCTCTCATGTTACCTTTGTCTCATTACAGTATTTTTTGTCTACTGGAAAATGAGACTTTATTCAAAATAAAGAACCCCAGAAACATTTTCCTAGGACTCAACCATTTTTCCATACCACTGAATAATACAGAAATCTTCATCTAGTAGGGCTTTTCTTAAAAATAAAGGATAGAGATTCTCTTTAGTCCAGTAGATAGGATTGCAGTCTTCCGGGTTTCTGTTATGCCCCTTGGATGCAGGAAGAGAGCAAAGCTTCTAGGAATGTGCTCTCTTCATACAGTGGAAGTTCTATAAAACACCTGACTGGTTCTAGATTCTCTGTTGCCATAATCAGATGCTCCTGTCTGGGTGCTCACATTATCCCCCTCCTGGAGCCTGACCACTGTCTGTTTTTGTGAGCTCCACAGAGATGCAGAAGAATGGGCATTTCATTTTCAGTCAGTCTTATTTTGGAGACTTCAGAAAACAGAGAAGACTCTCTTTCTGTATGCTTTGTTCTTACAGTTAATTAATTTCTGTTTTAAAAACAAATGTACCCCGTTTGGAATTTTTCAATCTATCCTATCTGCTTTCTTTCTGTTTTTTCTTGCAGCTCTTCTAGAACCATTGAATCTTCTCCATACTTTCTGCTGTGATGTACCTCTAGTGTTGCAATCAAATAATTTCTCAGCCTTTTTTCAAACTAAAGATTACACTGTTTGGCTACTTAGGAATGAACTGTAGTTTCTTGAGCCCTCAGATAAGTTTTCTTCTTCCCAATACTCTTCTTTTCTCTTCTTTTTTATTTTAATCTAGAAGGGAGAAAAAGAACTGTTTCTTCAGAAATGTGATCGTAAGAATTTTGTGTCTACTCTCACATTAAATGCATCATTTGTAATTAATAGCTTGCCAAACTGTAGATTTAGTAATTAGTTGTCCTTGAATTTGTATGTAGACCTGTCTTGAATGGACTTGATGCCCTGTAGTCTCACAAGAGCAAAATGGTATTACTGGTTGGTGTGGGCTGGTCAGGGAATGGGGAATTAACCTATTTGCAGATCTAAGAGAGAGTTGCGTGGCCTCAGTACACATCACTGCTGTGGTTTCAAGAAACTCTTAGTGGCAGAACGAAGGCATGGTGGCTGGTGAGAACGGGGCTTGGGCAATTACAGTTTGGAGTATGGAGTGCCTTCATGATAGCTTTAGGTTCAGGGCAGCAGTTTCTGTGAGCAGTGAGCCTCCTTGACTGTGAGAATAGTCATGTGCCTGGTGATCCCATGTTTATTACTTCCTGGTAGTATATTGATTGCTGCTTTTTCATTCTGACCTTGTTGCTTCTCAGGACCTCTGTGAGCTTTAGACAGCGTTAATGCAAGTTGTTTGATGCAATACAGATCAGCTGACAGCATCAGGCTGTTAAGGATGTAGCCATTTGCTGCTAACCTAGAGATGCAGGCAGGAGTCATGCTATACCTATCCTTTTCTCAGTGGCATCAATTCTTTAGAGTTCACAGCCTTGGTTTTGATCAATTATTCTAACCATCTTTCCAATGTCTTCCATAATAACTGCACAACACGATAGAGAAGGGCTGAGTGTATAGATGAGATGGAATGCAGTTGTCTGCAATCTGTTATGCATCCTTTCATTTTCTTTAATATAAAAACCTACAAGTCTACAGACCTACAGTTGATTTCAGCTGTAATTGTACGTTAGCTTTTCTGAAGTTATCAATGTAATCTGTGGCATTAGCAGTAGATGTAACAGTCTCCTCTCTCCCAATAGCTTTTGGTTGCTGTAGTGGAGATGCTAAGTCACAGGCTGAAGCAGTGATTGAGAACCTGGTGGGAAGACAGGGCCAACCCAGGGCAGCTCAGGTGCATGCAGTGTACCTGAGTGACTGGAAAGGATGGTGCCCAGACCTCATTTAAGGGTTGGCAGTGAAGGCAAGGGTATCTCACTGAAGGTCCCTGTGTACCTGAGGCTTTTTGAAAGTAAGTAGCTTCTTTCCCTTATTTCTGTGTTCATGCTGCATTTGAGCAAGTCCTCATTTGTTGCAGTCTAGGACTTTGCTACTCTGCTGTCATTGCTGCGCTTTCCACTGTGTTAGAGCATTATAGTTAGTCATTGTAATACTTACAGTGTGTGATAAAATCTGCTGCTTTTAAGTGTAGATACATAAATAAATGTGTAAGTGTTGAAATATCAATAGAAAAGAGATTTTACTTGAAGACAGAACTAGTTATTCCAGCTTTTGGAACAGCAGCTTAATAGAAACACTGAAAGTGATTTTGATTTTTCATCTTTTTATCTATTTGCTTTTTAACAAAATTTAAGAACTTTAAAGTGTGCTAGTATTTTGCGTTTAAGTATTGATGTCTTATTATTTGGAAATTATGCGTTAAGCTGGCTTAGCAAAACCTATGGAGAAGTATCAGATTATGCTTGGAATTGAATACGTTTAAGGAGCTTACCTTAAAAAGTACTTATTTACTTATAGAGGAGGTTTTGTCGTTCTCTATGAGTTAACAAAGGTTTAACACAAAAATCAGACGCGCAGAGTAAGTCACATCTTCTTTGAAAGTGATAAGCAGTCTATTTAAGGAAAAGATCCACAAAATTGTCTAACAAGATGATAAAAGTAATCATTTCAGTAACAGTCTCAAAACAAAAGGAGAAATACTGGGGTGGTTCATGTTCTGATAGCTTTAATTTCTGGGATTTGATAGTGGTTATGTTTGTGAAATAAAAGTATTTCAATTATCTGTTGAAATCTTTGTCTTCCTGAAATGTGTTAGGAAGCATGGATGAGTAATATCTATATCTATAACGTGTTTAGGTCAAGAAGTTTCTCTGGTTATACATATCAGTACTGTTCAGTCCAACAGTGTTGTAGTCCTAATAGCATGTGCAGTAATCAAATAAACCACTGCGTTTTTTTGAAAATAAACTGGTATTTGGCACTTGCATGTTTAGAGTGATTGGTAGAGTTGAATTAAGGCTACCTCACCAGAAGAGTAGCGTAATGAGAGCATGTTAATATTTAGCTTAGACTGCCATGAAGTTCAACGGGAAAAAATCTTTTAGTTCACTGGAAGCAGAATTGTAAAGAAAATCTATTGCTCCAAAGAGCATTTTACTTTGTAAATGGACAGAAGGCTTGCTCTCCCTCCAGAAGGAGGTGTAATTCTTTATTCTGCAGCAAGTCTGTTTTGTTGATGTACTGTTGAACCACTGAAAGGTTGCCCTCATTTTTTTCCTGTATGTTTTCAGTAAATACAGACTGAACCAAGTATGCAGTAAAAACAGCTGATGTAAAAACTTGAACGTTATCACTGTGGGCTGTATTTTAGGCCACTCTGAAGGATCGTGGGTTTTGGTGGGGCTGTTCCTAGAATTAGTCACGAAGATGCAGGACTCATTGTGGCCTTCCAGTATTTGAATGGAGCTTGTGAGCAGGAGGGAGACTGACTTTTTACATGGGTAGATAATAATAGGACAAGGGGGAATTATTTAAAACTGAAATAGGGAAGATTAGATTAGATGTTAAGAGATTTTTTTTACTCAGAGGGTGGTGAGGCACTGGCACAGCTGCCCAGAGGAGCTGTGGGTGCCCCATCCCTGTAGGTGCTCAAGGCCAGGTTGGATGGGGCCCTAGGAAGCCTGAGCTCGTGGGTGGTAGTCCTGCCCATGGCATGGGGCTGGGACTGGGTGGGCTTTGAGGTCTCTTCCAACCCAGGCCTTTCTCGTGATTCTTGAATGCAAGGCTAAAGAGCATTTGAAAATGTGGACCATGAGGAACTTACTTCTTTAAGAGTAATACCAACTTCCTGGGTAATCGCAGTAGTTCTAGGTAAAATGTATCTTTGAGATCCTTTCCAATAAGAGGAACAAGAGAATAACTTGCAGTAGTGTGCTAATGGCAATTCAGTCTGAAAAATGTTTGAAGGGAAAAATACGCAAAAAGGACATTTCACTTTAAAACATGCATGTATGTTGAAAACTTTGAAGGGAAACCTGAACATGGCACAAGCTGATTAGAAAGAAGGAAATGGAAGAAATTCTTTTCCTCCAGACAATTTTAATGAGATTTAAGTGATTCTGTCTATCTGTTTTTCATTTCTATCCTGTACTGATACTGCATATCACTTTATATATTTGCTTTGCATTTTCTAAATATTTAGTGTATGTGCACCAAAACCTGTGTAAATACAGTGGATGTAGTAGAGAATTCCAGCAAGCGTGGCTACACAGTTTGTCTGGACAGCCCAAGCTGAGCTAGTAGAATCCTGCATTCAGGATTTTAATCTCACCAGAGTATCAGTAAGGGATGTGGTATTTAAATCTCTGATTGCTTTTCTACACATTTAAATAGCATGTTATCACATTGTGGTGTAAGACCCCGCTTTGTCAAGTGTTGCTTGCATAGTTGCCTACTTCTTGCCTTTGAAATGTGTAATGTTTTTACACCTTCCTCATGACTATCCTCGAGTATCTTGCAAATAGACTGCAGAACTGAAGTACCAAAGCTCATAATGTGATGAAGCCAGTCAAGTGACAAGACTAATAATTGCAGCTAGAAATGTTTACGAGTCTCTTTTTCAATATCATGATAGGAAATATTTTAGTAGTACAAAAAGAAAATATTTTAATGCAATTCCAGTTGCTCTTGTTATTAGAGAGGGGAAAATAAGTGGTGTATCCGTGTAATATTGTTTCCAGATGGTGTGTTTAATTTATTCATCCACAGAGGATTTAAATTGTAGAAAGTTGTAGCAGTAGATTTTTTTAATGGTAGAGGGCAAAATGTTGATACGGCTCAACTGTTCCAGTGTACATCCAGTGAAGCAGGAAGAAGATCAGCCTTTGTACCACTACATCTGTTCATCAGCTTTAGCTTACTTTGTGATTAGATGTTAAGATACAGCCATAACGCATGAAGCCAGTTCTGACTCTGATTCTCGTCCTTTTCTCCCTTCCTGATTGTTCTGTGGTCACATTTGGGCTTAGGGCCTTCCTGGATCTCACCGCTCCTCCCCGTCCCCATCTCTGTGGAAGATTTTTAGTGGCCTTTCAGAATACATCCCTAAAACTTTATTTCCTTGAAAGAAAATGGGCTTTGCAGTAGATGTGGGCAGTTGGATGATGGAACTGAAGTGAACCAAAGTGAGCAGCTGCTGCCATTGCATGCTGTTCGTATACTGAAAACTTTTTTGTTGTTTTTGAACTGCTACTTTCAAGTAATCATCATGAAATCAGTCTGTGTTTGTTGCTCGTCTTTCCTCTGTCTTAAATGTCTCTTATAAATCTATTTGCAGCTGGGTCTCGAGCATCTTACAGCAGCCAGCACAGCCACCTTGGCTCCGAGTTAAGGGCACTGCAGTCTCCAGAACATCATATAGATCCTATTTACGAAGACAGAGTTTATCAGAAGCCCCCTATGAGGAGTCTCAGCCAGAGTCAGGGGGACCCTCTGCAACCAGCACACACAGGCACATATCGCACTAGTACAGGTAGGTGATTGTAACTTGCATGATGGTCTTTTTATGATCTCTGTCTTACTCTTCAGTACTAATCCTTCTCTTTCCGATGGGCTAAACACTGTGTATTGTGTGCATGTCAGTGAAACAAAATACCTGTGCAGATGCAGCTATCAACAGAACTGTAAGAGCACGCACAAAATATAGAAATGCTTAGAGCTGTATACAGTAGGTTAAGCTAATTTGAAGAGAGGGCTTACTCATAAGGAGAATGCTTCTGTTAATCTTATGTATTGTCTTCAAGAAAAAAGTCTCTGGAGTAATTGCTTTTTTTTTTTTTTTGCTTGCAAAGTTATTTTGTGTTTTGCAAAGGGTCTGTAAAGTTCCTTTCTCATGAAGCTAAAGAATTGTTTGTTTGACTTTATAGTGATTCATGTGTATGTATTCTTCCTCTCTCCTACACAGGTAAGCCTGTGCGTAGGTACACAGACACAAATAGAACTGAGGCACAGGCAAAAGCTGTTAGCATCCCTGTTTTATCCATAAGTAATAATTGCCCGTGAAGTACATTGGTGTACAAATCATCCTTGTAGAATGTCCTCTCAACCAAGTGAAGTGCAGCTGTATGTTGAAACCCGCAAAGAGATCACAAATCAACAGGGATATTTATGGTATTGAATGCAGAAAATAATTAGAGTTTATAAATGCTACAGCCAAAATAGCCTAACACAGATGTAGGAAAAACTTGCCTGAGGAATTGCAAGTACTTCTAGTGTTTTGTCTTTACTACATTGATCAAATAGGGAAGATTCTGTCCATTCTCGAGGCACTTCTGTTTTCATCAAGAAAAGTTACGTTCTTTTTGGGACAAGATAGTTTACTTTTTTAGAAACTTCTTTTCTTTTTCAAGTTTTTCAAGGACAAAGTTTGCAGTTCTTGCATGTCTGAGGTTTATGGTGCTTTATGAAAGCTTTGGGTGTTCAGAATATAAGAGAAAATACTTGAAGTTATCACAGAATTCTCTAGTTAAATAAATAAAGCTGTTTAGTTATTTAGAGTACTTAAAGCCATTACTTAACTGAAGTACTTTTATGCTTTATGAATAATATTTCCTTCCTGTGAAAGAAACTACAATAACTCATGTTTTGCATAGATATGTTTGTATGTATATATATATGAAGAAAGGTTACTGTTCTTTGCATGACTGGGACCAGGGCATCTGGTCACTGGGCAGTATTGGTAGCAAACAAAGTGACTGTTTACAATGAGCTTTAATCCTTGCATTCCACATGCTACCTCCTATTCTGTATGCAGTGTACTCTTTCCCAGTCATGCCTTGAAGAGGATTTCTTGTTTTGCTTGCAAAATGCCCTCTGGTTCTCTATGCAGAAGTAGCAGGCTTTCTTGTAACTGTAATCTTCACAACCCCTTTGTAAGTAAGGAAACCCTGTGAAACTAGATCACAGTTATAGTGAATGAAACTGGAACACAGGATATTAGTGGGTAATACATGAAGACAGGTTTTCAGAAGGGAAGAGCTACACGAAGACACTGGTTTGGATAGCAGGAATGAACCCTGTGAAGGTCCATTTTTTTTTGCTGTGTTTGGGACACAGACTTGAACATTACTCCAGATTTTTTCCTGAAGAACTGCCACATCGGTCCAGCTCTGTGTTTTGTTGACCCTCCTCACTTCCCACACCCCACACCCAATGCTATCATTGAGAAAAACAAGGCTGGAAGCATGCCAGGCTGTTCAATGCAGTGTTCAGTATAGACAGATGCTGTCAGCCTTCTGCACTACCAGCCTGAAAAGCAGTCAGTGCTCAGAGGGAATCTTGGGCTGAACACACCAATTCTCAGGCTCCTTTTGCTTCTGCCACAAATGCCCGTATTTCTGATCATGGAGACTATATATATATTCTCAAATTAGCAGAATAAAGTGGTAGGAATCCAACTTAAGTTTGTCACTTGTAAATTTTTGTTTCTCCATTGCCTGTTTTGTATTTCAGACTGAATAGGACTTTGCTTTCACTATTGGTGTAGGAAAGGAGGGGTGTAGATTTGTGTACTCCCTGAAGATATATGCAAATTGTTTAAGGCCTGTATCTTTTGTGTGCATGAATCACAATGGGGGACAGATACAGAATTTTGGGGCTTTTTTTTTTTGTAGACCATAGTTCACCTTCTTTTATCTATTGCAACAGTGCCTTTAATCTTAAAGACTGCATGTGAATTTTTCACATTTGATGGAGAAAAGAGAAGGCAAATGTAGTTGAAGGACTTTGGATGAAGTCTGATTTCATTTTTTTTCTTTCTCTGCAGCTGACATTTCACATTAGAAACAAAAGTTATGCAAATTATACTTGGAAGCCATTTGCTTCTATGACTTTTCTTTTGAAAAGAGGAAACTCCTCCTGAATTTGAAGCTTCCACGTTTCTGACTCAGAATGGAAATGCTTCTTCTTTCTTTTTTTAAAACAGCCATCACCTCTCTCTCTTTTCTGAGCTCTGAAGTAGCTATTGCATTCAGGAATGTTTACACAACTGAGGATAAAGCCCACTTAGTTTCTCATTGCCTAAGTGAATCAACACGCTGTGAACAGAATTCTAAGATTTCTCTGTGGTGTAAATAACACATAGTGAATTTAGTGTACTCACTGTATTTTTTTGGTGTGTTTTTAGTTTACTATTTCACTAATGAATGAAATGCATGACCATAGTTATGCACTAACAGCTACATATTGCAGAAGGTACGAAGTAGTAGGAGCTTGTAAAACATCTTCCTTCCTAGCATAACATCAGATGGGGTAGGATGGGTTCTTCATCACTTTGAAGTTTAAGTTATGATTGGGTGCATTCGTATCACGCCGTCTTAGCTAAAAATGATCTTTCAAACTTGACAGCAGTAGCTACATAGGCTTCCTTGGCCCGTAGTTTTGCTTAACCGTCCCTTTTGGCCTTAAAAAGGTTGTGCCTTTTCTCATAAAAAGTAGCAGCCTAAATTTTTGCACTAAATTTCGCAATAAATATCAAAATTTACTTACTGAATAGGAACTTATTAGTGTTACTTAGTTTATAGCTATTTTTTTTCCAACAGTTGCACCATTTATTTTCCTTACAAACCTAAAGGCACTGCTTTACTCATTTAGACCATGAACTAATGACAGTAGAGATTAGCTTATTTGGTGGGATGTTTACATGAGCACTGCTGGAATTTGAAGAGTGCTATTACTTAAGAGAGGTAAAGGATTTCCTTACAGCCAGCACAGGTTGCTGGCTTGTAGTCTTTCGCACATTTGCTTAGTTTGAGGAGTTAGAAGTTAGTCCTAACATTTTAGTCTTATTTAACTCAATTATTGGCATTTTATTCATGCTAAACGTGAATCAAGTCCAAGCTTGTAAAATCTGGCTGTTTTGAAAGCCTGGAATTTCTGTAGTTTTCCTGAAAAGAAAGCGATCTATCTCAGGTGCCGGGCTGTTGATTTTGACTTGCAGTACAGGAACATGGCAATGATACCAGTAGTGCTTTGAGATCAGTTGCTATCATCCTTTGGAAGTTGACAACACTGTCTGGAAATGCATAGTGGTTCTTGTCCCTTTCATCAAGGGACCAATGAAAACAAGCCCTCTTCCATAAAAGGATGTGGTTTCTGGATAAAATTATTAAAAGCTTTGAAAGAATGATGTTCCCAGCATTCTGGGAAGGGTGGGTTGTACATTTGTTTACCTTGGACCCTCCCCAAGCTTGGCCTGGAACTTTATCAGCTGAAAAATGTTCTGCTTTTTAAAAGCAAGACAGTTGCTGGTAAACTGTGGATGTGTCGAGCTCAGAACTTGCAGAGCGTTCATGCTGCAAAGAGTGTTTCTGGGTTTTCAAGGTGAGTATCATTGTCCTCAACCTCACTTAAGTGGCAAGGAGGAGCCAGCAATTACACTGGAAGAATGAACCTGTGCTCTCAACTCCACAAAGGATATGCATCTCCTTTATATCAGGAGAGCACTGAAGTGTTGTCTCAGAGCATAGGTCAATAACTGTCTCTGCCCCTGAACACCACCATGCCTGGTGGCACAGCTCAGACACAGGAAGTCCAGCTGCTTTGCAGGGTCATGCAGGCAGTTGACATGAGTTGTGAGTGCTCGATGCTTGGACCAGGAGTACTTTGTTGAGGAAGAATGAGTGTGCAAGGCATCCGGAACACTCTTCTGTTATTTCCAGAGGTTGAGGAAAAATCTTGGGAGAAGAGGTCAGAGTCTGCGGTTGAACAGGTTTGGCATTTCTGAAGTTAAAAAGAGGATCCCAGAATGAAAGTTCAGGTCAGATGGTGGAAGGATAAGCAGTCAAACTTTGCATTGCCTTTGAATGGTGACTTTGCATAGGAAGCGAAGTGTTTACGAAGCGTGGTTTATGGGTCAGGGAGCGTGTGTGCAGCTAGGACTCTCCTGCATTGCTTTTCTCTGCTACTTCTGAAACTGCCTGATGTCCCTGTGTGCAGCTGCTAGGCTGCTTGCAGCCTCTCCTGTGGCCTCCTCTCCTTCAGATCAGGTCTCTCTGAGCTTGCTCACACCAGGACTTGGTGGCTCAATCAGCATAGCACTTCTGAAGCTCTTTTATTAAAGGCTATGATGGCACAGTCTGTGCAGGCTCCTGGATGCTGTGGTAGAGAACACTCTTCAAAGAGAAGAGGCCTGTGAAATTTGTGATGGCAAGCGCAAAACAGAAACGTGGCTCTTTGTCAGCTGGGTTTGTGTGAGGAGGGGGCCACCACCAGGAGCATGCAGCAGTGTTACCATGGTGAGTCCAAGGAGGGGCTCTTTGGAGGGAAGAGCTTTCTGCAGTAGACCTGTCCTGTGTCTGCCAGGAGGATGTCATGCTTCAGCAGCAGTAACCATGCAGGAATGTCCTTGCTGCAACCGCTTTCAGTGATTGGTGTTTGCTTTTAGTATTCAGTGAAGGGCATGGGGCAAATATGGCACAGAGCCACTTGTCTCCAGGCACAGAGCCTGTTGCTCCTGGCATCTGTTCTGGCACTTACCAGCAGCGGGGAGAATCCTGGATTTCATTCTGTTGTGATGCAGTACAGGAAAAGCTGTGGGAAGTGAGAAGTACTATTGAGCTTCTGGACAAATGCTGTCTTCCTCTTTCCTGCCTTCCTTCCCATTCCTGCCTGCTTCTTCCTTGACTGAATGGCAGGAGCCATGATTTACAAGTGCTGTTCTTGGTTGTTTATAACATAATCTTTCTTTGAGTATGTCTTGCTTTAGTTGGGTAGGAGCAGTATTTGCTCTGGAGTCATCTTTTGTGATAACCTAGAGTCCTTTCTGGGCGAAATGGGATGCAGATGTGTGCCAGGGACCAGACATGCTGTTGGATGGAAAGCAAGAGGATCCATTCTGGTGCTTGCTGCTTCACACCTGCTGCTCTTGGCCCTGGTGTCTGCTGTCCTGGAGGTCAAGCGGGAGCTGATGGGAAGATATACAAGCCAAAAGGGCGTTCCTTTCCGTGTCACTGAGCTAGTGGCAGCATGTAGTGAGGATCAAGTCAGAGCCAAAGGGAAAGGCAGGAGAGGGAGAAGCAAAACCCCACTTCTGCTGCCTCAGATAGGAACAGGCCTTTCAAAGTTGTTTCCACTATCCTTTTGAGTGTGTGTGGCAGCACTCATTTTATTGCTTGCAGAACATTCAGATGGCTCTGACAGCCTCTTGCTCTCTGTTTGACTTGCACAAGCAAAGCATGGCAATACAGTCCCAGCTGTTTGGTGTCTGATTGCCACCCAAGTGCATGGCTTCCACCCACCTCCCATTTTCAGTATGAGGCCCATGTTCCATTTGCCCCTAGTCCTTGGGGTTTCCCTTTTTGTATGAAAAGCTGCTGCGCTCTCAAACTGTGTGAACTTCCATCCTGTTGGTAAGCGGAAGTCTGGCACTATGGAGTTGGTACTGGAGAGCTGTGCCAGCTGGCAGCATGTTGATGCTGTCCTTACTGCTGTTCCCTCTGCTGCCAGCATAGCACCTTGCCTTGCTCCAGGACTGGTTGCTGTTCTGCAAGCAGGAGGCTCTGTCTTACCAGCATGGCAGCTGACAGCTTGTGGGAGCCATAAATGCTCAAGACATGCAAGTCAATTTATTTCAATTTCACTTTTTACAGCAAGGTTAAAGAAGAATGTTGAGAGCTTGATGCTGCAAGTATTTCACTTGCTATATGTTTAGTTGTTATTTTTGTAACTGCTGGTCCAGCTTAGCCTTCCTTTGATTCCCCAATTTTTTTTTTAGCACCTTTATCCTTTTTAGGAGTACAGGACTGCAACAAATGCATCACTTGATCCAAAGTATGTTATTTTCAGAAGACTGTAAATGTTTGTCTTCGTATGTAATAAAGTATTGGATATGTTTGGTATTTTTAGGAATTGTCATTATTTCAAGCTGAAGATTTTAATATTGCAAAGCAATTTTCTGGTATTTGGAAAATAGTCCATATGAAGAAAGCTGATATCTGAATCAATGAAACAGTGATTTTTCTCATCTTTTAAGAATAATTAAGCCTACTTTATAGTAATTTTGTGGCATCACAAATTGGTAGCTATTTTTCTGTTTCCAAAGATGAACTGATCCTTAATTATTTTAACCGTAACCTTCTAAGGTTTTGTCATGAGTTTTTTTATTGCTTATGATGTAGTTCTTTTAACAGTATTAAGACAATATCTAAAACACATTTGTTTTGCTTTCAGAGGTGTCTTTTCAATAGTCATTTACAATAGTTTATAGCTAGTGGCCCCTTGGAAAGTTGTTGGTTTTAGTCCTACAAAATCACTGAAGTTGTATGTTATTTAAATGTACTGAAAAAAAATCTGGGATATCAGCACAGAATTCTTATGTTGAAATAGGGCTACATAAAAATGATGTCATGGAAATCCTGTTTTATCATCTCAATTAATCCTGAGTGGTAGGCTTAGATCACAGGAATTATTTCTACAGTTGCAAGGCTAGCAAATGTAGTCTTGACTCTGGAAATCAAACCTGGAGCTTTAGCCTTGCACACTGCCAGTGACAGGTTTCACAGAGCAGTTGATAACCCAGTTATCCTACTGCTATCTAATTCCTTCTCAGTCTGTGTTAGTATTGCCTCTTGGCTAACTAGATTCCAATTCCATGCCAGAAGTGTGATGCATAATTCCGTTGACTTTGGACTTTGTGTAAAATGAATTTTAAGGTGATAAGAAAATATTCTTTTTCTCTTATATGTAGTTAGGTGTCTTCAGACTTTTACAGTGCGCATCACTGAGTATATTGGTATAGTTTTACTTTGCTTTCAGAATAATATCAGACTACTAATGGGAAGCTGCCTGTTGCATGCTATTTCCCACACTACAAATATTTCATCTTGAAGTAACAAGGGAGCATCATTTTCAGAAGTATTTTTTTTATTATTTGGGACTTAAAGTCCTCACTTTTCAGCTAAAAAGGAGGAGTGACAGGAAAAAAAAAAAACCAGCTTTTATTTGCCCCATTTTCATTAAACCTTTTGCCTGTTAAACTGCTTCTTTATTATTCTTTCCAGTCCTAAGGTACCTTGCTTAAGTTATAAGTAGCAAACGTCACATCCTCCTGCCTACTTTGTGTTCTTTTTTTTTTCTGGCTGGGAGCCAGATTGGCTTGATTTGGTTTGTCTTCTGTTTTGTCACAAGTTGATGTGATATGCACTGGCATACTGCGATGCCACAGCTGCAGATTGAGAATCATGCTGGTAAATCACACAGCATGAAGTTCTGGCTATAGGACAATGTTTTCAGGGAGATTAAAAAGAAAAATTATTCCTACTGCTGCATTTCTATTAGTTTGGTAATGTTGTGTTAATAGACCTGTATTCCTAACTGACATCCACTTGATAACATTGGTTTGGGAGAGAGAATTACAGGAGGCAGGCAGGAACAAATCTTCACTACAAAGTAAATTGAGCACAAAATACCATAGTGATCTGCATAGTGAGTAACAAATCACCTCAAAGCAATGGAAAGCCATAAACTCATTTCATTTGACAGATACTGAGTGTTTAGTAAAGCATTATCTGTGTTTATATTCTTGTATATTTGTTTTCGCCCTGCTTGTCTTCCAGGTAGGCTATGTGACATTCTGTCTGAGAAGGATGTGTGTGTTTTTTTCCTCTTGTATTTACAACTTGCAGGAAGAATTATGAAACACATTGCTTTTAATTTCAGTGTTGTCCTGTGCTCCTGTAGAGCAAGAGCAATGGGAGAGGAAGGGAAGTGATAGAAGATGAAAACTGTGCAAATTCATCTTTGTAATCTGTTAGCAGTATCTTCCTCACTGTGGAGAATCTTTCCTCCAAGTAAGATATTTATAGCTTTAAGTTATGCAGCCCATGGTTAAGGTCTATTGAGGAATCATACCCGTCTGAAGATAGCCCAGATTTCACCATCGCTCAAAACAGAGACTTGTTAACATTGTCAGCATTCTCAGCCTCCTTTATCTGTCTCATATACAGAGTATCTCCAGAGATTTGTAGTGTGTCATAAGTATTTTCAAATTCTGTTCTCTTTTTTTTTTCCAATAACAGAATGATTTAAAATGTCTGAACACATCTCTGATGTGCCTTAATCTTTATTGCCTATTAAAGTAGAATCATGAATGTAAAACTTTGGCCAGACCTTTGAATCTCAGGGCAAGTACATATCCTTTAAATCTCACCTGCCACTATTGAGAAAATGCAGTGGCTACTTTCTGTCGGAAACTGTCTATGTTTATTATCTGTTTACTCTGTAGATGTAGTCTGAGGCATGTTAAGGCCTGATCACACTAAATTTCAGTGATAGAAGACTGTATCTATTCTCTTCTATGTACTTCAGTGTTTTTTAGTAATACAAAATTGTCCTTTATGAAATAAGCTATACAAACACTTCTCATAAATCTCCTTGTAAATCTTTGCTGAATGAAAATGATGCTATGCCTGAGGTAACTACCCAATAAAGTCTTCAAGCGGATTAATGCTTTTGTTAAAGATTTGTTCTTTATGCAGCACTGTGTTGAAAGGCACTCTTTTAAAAATCATCAGCCCATTATTAATTTAATTAAAGCTGCATATGTATATAAATATGACTGCTTACTTCTCAGTAGTTTGCATGCAGACCTGGAGTTTCTGCAAGTAGAGCAAGATGATACTTTTCACTCTTAAAAAGTTCAGCAACTTTCAGGCTATCAATTGCATTTACAAAACACTGTGTTTTTAATGCATAATAACTTCATGAACTAACACTATAATGCAGCTATAGTTAATTTACTAATAAAATAACTGTATTCTGGAGTGGAAAACATTAACTAAAATAGTTGAAACTTGGTAATGTATCATAAAGAACACAGTCTAGTAACTTTTTTAGACTTTGGGATTATAGCTTACTAAACAGGAAGAAGTGAAAATCTGAAGGAGAAAATGGAAAGTTTCCATATACTGGAAGCTTTTCGTCTGTGATTATCTCATTTTTTTTATTCACTTAAGTTTTTAATTTTGTGATAATTTTGATTTTTGTCTTTCTGTTTTTTCTTGGCCAACTGGAAAGTACCAAAGATAAGGTGAATTTGGAGTAGAAATTTAGTTGCTGTAGGCTTGTCTACACTCGGTAGTATTGGTTGTGTTTTTACTTTTGATCAGATATTATAATGGTTATCATCATTATATCCCTTGTGCAGAAGGTGAAAGAAACTATATGGTGCACAGGTCATTCTGAAAGTAATGCCTCTCATTTATTTCCATGGAAACTGCAACAGATACAAAGAGTGCGATGACTCTACTGGATAGAGCAAATTCTGTTACAAAACAGTTTTTCAGCATAATTACCACCATTGGCTATGCATTTCTGCCAGTGTGAACAAGAGCCTGCATGCTGTGCTGGTTTAAAGACAAAGAAAAAACAAAAAACCCAAAAAAACTGCAGCAGAAGAAGTGACCTGTTGTTTCACAGTTGCTATGATGACATCATTGGAAGGAAAATGCTGCCCATGCAGTCCATCTTTCATTGACCCAAACTGATGCAAGTCAGAAGATGCCAAATCTGGACTATACAGTGGGCATGGTAGAACAGTCCAGCTAAGAATGGCATGGTCTTCAAACTGGTGTGGGTCCTGATGTTACCATGTTGCAACAGAATGGTTTTCTTCTCTGGGCTGCCTCTGGAAATTGAAGGCTTTGGCTTAGCATCGCTATGCAGAGGTCAGAGTTGATGATTTGTACGGCTTCCGGGAAATCCAGAAGAATCATGCCTTTCCTATCCCAAGAGACAGTGTACATTGCTTTACCCGCTGAGGACTACATCTTGGACTTCTTCTTCCATGGGGAATTCACGTGTCACCACTCCAAGCACTGCCATTTTGACTCCAGCTCATAGTCGTGGCACTATGTCTTGTCACCAGTAATGAAGTGATCCAGGAAATTGTCACCTTCAGCCTTGTATTGGTTCAGTAGGTCCTGACAAATTTGCATATGGTGTTCTTTCTGTTCCTGTGTGTGTAGTCATGTGACCCATCTGGTGCAAACTTTGTGTTATTCCAATGTTGCCACCATCGTTTCCAAAGCATTGAAGCCAGTATTCAGCTCTGTGCACAGTTTCCTGGTCATAATCCACTGACTCGCACTGATGAGCTGTTTGAAATACTCATTATTTTGTGATGTGACAGTTGTGCATGTCTTTCCAGAATGTGGCTTTTCTTCCTGTCTGTCACCACTGCTGAAGTGCACCACCCATTGCCTCACTGTGCTCACATCCACTGTTTGGTCTCTGTAAACGTTCAGCAAGCATTGACAAATGTCAGTGGGTACATGCTTTTTCCACATTGTGGCACTGAATTCCTCCGCTTTGCTCCATCTGCACTTCCATGTCATACTCCATTTTGTCAGACTGCCCCTCTGCTGTTGTCTATCACATGGCAACGAAATGTAACAGAATGTTGGTGGGAAGGTTCAGCCTCTACTACCGTGCCACCAACATCCACCTCTGATATTATGGGCCAACATAGTAAAATAGGAGGCATTACTTTTGGAGCAGCTCTCGTAGTACAAAAGATTGAAGTGATCCTGTTCTCTGTCATGCAATTGCTCTAGGTTGAATTCCGTCTCCCATGATGAATTTTAATATCTCAAAGTCTGAAAGGTCAGTTGCTTTCAAGGGCATTTGCAGTTGGTACTTTCTCCATTTAAATGCCCTTGTAACAAATGAACTAAACTGCATGTTCTCCCTGGACTCAGAGATGCAATTCAGAGGCAAGAGGCAGTCTGAGAAAAGATCTTGGCAGAATACCTTTAGCAGCTTAAGTTGGCATCTGATTATCACATGTGGATCATATTATTATTTTATTTTTTTGCAAAGAGGAGCATGTTGAAACATGCTAAAAATCTGAAAGTCTGAGAATGCAAACTGTGTAAGTTAGTAGGAATTAAATTAAAATCTAGCAGACCTGAAGTGTCTTTTTGTTTCTGAAGGTGGAAGGGAGTTATACTTTTGTCTGTTAAAAACTTGAAAGTTATGGCTTCTGCCCTGCTTGGTTACAAAGAGAGAAGTTGCTTCTCTCTTGAAGCAGAGAGTTGAGAATCTTAAGTAATTTAAAATATGTAGTTGCTTGGAGATTGAGTTATCTGCATAAAATCTTGGTGTCTCCTCAGAAAAGTACGCAGATCTCAAAATGCTTTAGGATAACACGCTTTTGAGATACAGACTGTATTATCATGATGGGTGATCTGTAACTTTTAAACCTGATGATGACAGACAATTGGAGGAAAGTATACAAAGTCTGCAAAGTCTGTGCGTGTTGTGGGTGTAGATGTGAGGTTGGGCAATGAAGTGAAGCCACTAACAGACCCTGGCCTAGGAAAAGGCTGCCTTCAAGTTTTGTCTTTATAAGGCTTCACTGAAGTCACTTCAAATGCTGCTATGAATAAACATTGATTTAGAACATCTTAGGTGCCGTGTCTATTAAACTGAAATGCAGATCACTAAGATCTTTTTTTTTTTAGTATTGAAGTTCACTGAATAGCTTGTCTGCTTATTTCTTCATTAATATTTGTCCGAGGGTCACTTAGCCTTCTAGATGTCTTTATTCCTAAGGTGCGTGTTTGTTGTTATTACAAACTAATAGAAATGGGTGACTTCAGATTGTCACCTAATTGCGTTTGTGAATCTGTGAAAAAGGTGATTACTAGTAAAGAAATGCTAGGTCTAAATTGGTAACTAAGAAAATTATTCCATGTGCTAAGAGTAAGGCACTAAATGTGCATCTTCCTCTGCTGGAATTGTTCATTGAAAAGAAACATATTGAAAAAAAGCAGAAAAGGAAAACAGAGACACAGACAACGTGAGAATGTGCAAACTTATGTGGGATGATGTAGATAAAAGGAACCTTCAAGGGACCAGGTACTGGTTGTTCGGTTAATAGAGACATAGCTCAGAAGGAGATAAAGTAGTAGTTTGGTTTTTTTTTTTGTAATGCAGAACCAGTGAAGGGACATTGACTTCCTAAGCAAAAGAACACTCAGCCTTATAACACTTAATGTCAGATCTAAAAAACATTCTTAGAAAATTGAAATGAAAGGATACGTAAATGCAAGTGCCATCTTCAGTTCTTCAGTCTCTAAAGATTATCATTTTTTGCATTGGAACAGGATTTATTAAGTATGACCATATGGAAAGCACAAGTGATGTTTCCTTGGATTCTATGAAGTAAGGCATTGTTCCCCCACAAAACAGCAGCGTGTACTTGGCAGCTGACAGTAATGGGAATGGTCCTTTTGAATATGTTAGAATAGTACTGAACATTTCCCAGGAACTATAGTGTAGTGATTAAACTGTCACCTCAGGTTTTGAAGCTGGGATGGGAAAGTATGAACAACCAAGGTCTCCTGTGATACCATCTGGAGGAGTGATATCACAGTGACTTTGATAAATTCTTCCTTCTTGCCATGTAATTGGAAATATCTGCTAATTAAAAAAAAATAATAATTGGAATACGTGCTTGTAACAGTGCTTATACATGTAATTACAAGTAGGTGTGGTAGCCAAGTATAGCCAGTACCTGGGAAAACTGTAACATGTTTATGGGTGGAAAAGAGACCTTTTTCTGTACTGTTCTGTTTCCCCTTTGCCTGTATTTCCCTGGTACTGTGTGTTATGTTCCCCTAGAAGGAGATAGCTGGTAAAGCAGAGTCTAGCTGTTTGCCATGATCTGGCTGTTGAAAGCACTACGCGGAGTGCGTGGGAAGTGACTGGAGGAAAGGAGTTCACAACTCTCTTGACATACACAGAATGCAAGCATCTGGAGAAGGTTGGGGCCATCAGAAAGAGCGTAACTAGAAACAGCTGAGAGAGGGAGAGGATATGGAAGCAATAAAGAGGAAGAGGCTTTTCCAGTTGGTTATGTGGAGTTCAGTGCAATTCTGGAAGCCCTAAAAAGTGGATGTGCTGAGAGCAAAGACTGGATGGATGGAGAAGACACTGTCTTACGAGGATGAAAGGGGAAGACTTGCCTACAAATTCTTTTTTAATCTGTCTTCTGTCTGAGGATAAACTCAGGAAATTGAATAGAATGGAATTTGGAAACCTGAGTTTTGATTGCAAGTTTAGCAACTAAACAGAACAACACATAGAAGCGAGGGAGAATACTGTGGAAAACAAAATGAGAAGAAAACTGGAATAAGTTCGACTGTCTTTCCTGATTTGACAATAAGAAATTGCATAGCAAAGTGCTCAAGCTACAGAAGACTTTCCTGGTGTTAAACCTAAAGTGAAGCTCTATGCCCTCTATTCCTTCATTGTTTTTTTGGTCTTCTCTCACGTTTAAAGTTTGAAACGTTTCCTTTTGTAGTTCTTGTAGAAGATATGATAGTGCCTTGCTTTCATAAAAATTTTAGCAACCTTGGAGGTTGTTGCTAGTATCAACTATAGTATTTTTCCTCTTCCTTTTTCCCCCAACCCTATGTATCTCTTGAATCCTAAGTTTTGAATGTGGGAAATTATTTCTTTGTTTTAACTGCTAAGCAAATTGATAACATATGTATTGGCATCCATCTTAAACAGTGTTAAACTTGACTGCTTGAGCTTGGGATTGCTGTTTTGCTACTGGTTTGCTTAGAATTCTACATCCAGTTAATGTTTAGGGACAGAAAGTGTGTATGTCCTTCAAACCTGACAAATGAAGTTTTCTAGTTTATAGAGAATGCACTGTGTTGTTTTACAGTGTATTACATGCGAAAAGTATCTACTTCATAAATCTTTTTGCACATTTTCCACCAAGAAAAAAACCACTGCATTTTTATCATTTATAAACTCATGGTGAGATAATGGACGTACCTTGAAATATAGGGATGTTTTGCTGGGGTCTGTTTTTTTTTTGAAAGAAATTCAGCTTTAACAAGAGAAATCGAATCAACTGCAGGTGCAAGTTAGCACAAAAATAATATGAAGGGTTCAAAATCTATATGAAAGGTGCAAGGAGGGGGTGAACGCAGGAACTGAATGTCTAATATAGCACAGAAAAGTATTCTACAAGGTATTTTTCACAATTCAAACTATAACATCAGCCAAGTAATTTTTAGCAAGCAGCTGTAGGAAGATACATTTCATAAATGAGTTTATCCAGTCTGAAGTTCTGATCCTGTGTGTGTTAACTGAACAGAATTCCTTCTGAGCTTTGGGAAGTCTGAACTTCTTAGCAGCTCCTACATGAATTTGATCTCCCAAAGATATTTGGGTGTGGTGCAATAGTATCCCTGCCTAAATCAGTACTTTCTTGATTTTGGATTTTGTTTGATTGTTTTACTAAAGATGTCATAAGTTGGAAAATAAGATACATAATCTGAAAGTGAATTTCTAAGTTGAGTATTTCATTATGTCCCTGTGAGTGCATTTAGAGATGCACCTAAATTTTCAGTGTTGATGTAGTATGTTTGAAACTAAGCAAAAACTGTAGGAAATTACATAGGCTGGCTTTCATAGAATCATAGAATGGTTTGGATTGGAAGGGACCTTTAAGATCACCTAGTTTCAACCCCTGTGCTATAGGCAGGGACACCTCCTTCTAGACCAGGTTGCTCAAAGCCCCATCCAGCCTGGCCCTGAATGCTTCCAGGGAGGGGTCATCCACGACCTCAGAGGGCAACCTGTTCTAGTGTCTCACGACCCTCACAGTAAAGAATTTCTTCCTAATATCTAGTCTAAATCTGCCCTCTTCCAGTTTAAAGCCATTTCCCCTTGTCCTGTTGCTGCATGCCCTTATAAAAAGTCCCTCCTCAGCTTTTCTGTAGGCCCCCTTCAAGTACTGGAAGGCTGCTGTAAGGGTCCCCTCAGAGCCTTCTCTTCTCCAGGCTGAAGATCCCTAACTCTCTCAGCCTGTCCACTTAAGGGAGGCTCTCCAGCCCTCTGATCATCTTCATGGCCCTCCTCTGGACTTGCTCCAACAAGTCCATGTCCTTCTTGTGTTGGAGGCTCCAGAACTGGACGCAGTATTCTAGGTAGGGTCTCATGAGAGCAGAGTAGAGGGGCAGAATCAACTCCCTCAACCTGCTGGTCACACTTCTCTTGATGCAACCCAGGATTTGATTGACCTTCTGGGCTGCAAGCGCACGTTGCTGGCTCATGTTGAGTTTTTCATCAACTGACACCCCCAAATCCTTCTCCTCAGGGTTGCTTTCAAGCCATTCTTTGCCTAGCCTGTATGTGTGCTTGGGATTGCCTCGATCCAGGTGCAAGATGTTATGCTTGTTGAACTTCCTGAGGTTGGCATAGGCCCACCTCTTAATCCTGTCCAAGTCTGTATGGTATCTCTTCCCTCTAGCTTGTCAGCTGCACAACTCAGCTTGATGTCATCTGCAAACTTGCTGAGGCTGCACTTGATCCCACTGTCCATGTCACCAACAAAGGTGTTAAACAGCACTGGTCCCAGCACCAATCCCTGAGTAACATCACTTGTCACCGGTCTCTACTTTGACATTGAGCCATTGACCACAGCTCTCTGAATGCAACTGTCCAGCCAATTCCTTATCCAGTGAGTGATCCATCCATGATATCCATTTTTCAGGCATGATTTGCCCTTGGTGAAGCCATGTTGGTTACCACCAATCACCTCATCTTTATTTTCCATGTACCTTAGCAAGGCCTTCAGGAGGATCTGCTCTATGATCTTGCCAGGCACAGAGGTGAGACTGACTGGCCTGTAGTTCCCTGGATCTTCTTTTTATCCCTTCTTGAAAATGGAGGTTGTGATTTCCCTTTTCTAGTCAGTGGGAACTTCACCAGACTGTCACGACTTTTCAAATATGAAGGATATGAAGGATAGCTGCTTGGAGTAGATGGTCCTTGAATACTGACCAGCTTTCATGAAGCCCCTAGATGGAGCTCCATGGGCTCCACCTGGTCATTGCTGTACAGCACAACACCCTTCTCCCTTGACTGACTTTCCTAGAGAGTTTATACCTGTCTATTCCTGCATTCCAATCATGAGAGCCAATCCATCATGTTTTGGTGATGCCAATGATATCACAGTCCCATAGTTGTGCACATGCCTGTAACTCTTCTTGCTTGTTCCCTCTGCTCTGTGCGTTAGTGTGCAGGCATTTTTGTTCAGCTCCCATTGAGACTGATTTACCAATTAGAGTTCCCTTATTCTGTACTTTAGGGGCTGTCTTCCTGGCCTGTGATCCAACTTGAGGTGCATGGCATCCATTACCGTCATCAGCCTCAAAGTGGGATGAGTTGAGGATCCCCTCCCCCGGCAACTCTAGTTTAAAGCCCTCCTGACTAAATTGGAAAGCTTGTTGCCAAAGATGGTCTTCTCCGAACCCCATCCTCTCTTAGAAGACCAGATTCTCAAAGCTTGATCCGTGGCATCAGTAGCTGAAGCCCTCTATTTGACATCAACCACTGAATTTCCATGGAAGTTTTAGGAAAATGTTGGCTGCAGTCACTGTTTAAACAAGGCTTTCATATGAAATGGTGTGGGAAGAGGAACTAAACAAGAAGAAATAAGGTTTTGAGACATTGTTTCTTTGTTTTTAATCCTTCTCAGTTTGGGAACTGTTGAAGACTGAAGGTTTCTCTTTAAAGTGATGTTTGGAGGGGAAGATGTTCACAAAATTAGGCTCATCTCCTCAGTCTGGTCACAACTTCTTGTTTTACTGTCAGACGTACATAGAGGCAGGACAGGCCCAAGTAGGCTCAGGGCAACATCATCGTATTTGGCCATGTTCCTGTTTTGAATGGGCCAGGTTCCAGGGAAGTTGACTTCAGGGCTGACACATTTCTCCTGCAGCACATCTGCTGCTACAGCTCCTCTGCTTCCCATCTTCCTTTGCTGGATCAAAGTCCTGATCCTTGTCCAGGTAACATGACAGGCTACCTGTGTACCATGGTAGCTGTATGGTTGCCGCTGTGTCTGACTTTTGATTTGCGATAAGTCAAATGTAGAAGTTAGTGGAACAGGTAAGTGTCTTTGTTTTAAAAACATGCAAAAAGGTTGCTTTATCATCTCCAGATGTGTCTGGTACTTGAATGCTTTCTGGTCTGCTCAGCATGCCCTGAGATTTAATGTTGCTTGATGAAGCAAATGGTTTTCTGATCTTTATTGTTTAATAGGCATAATAACTATGACTTTACTGTTTAAATAGCTAAATCAAAAGGAATTCTCAGCACAATGTTTAGTAGACTTATCGTCAATCAATAAATCTAGCTCCTGAAAGAATTTAACTTAAGTAACAGTAATGGCTTGGTAGAAGATGGCTTTGCTTCAGTTTTGCTTGAAATTATTCATGTAAAAATGTCCACTAAAGTTTAACCATTTTACAGTCCATGAAAGCGACTCTACTGCAGTTAAATGTAGAAGTTACTCTAAAGTGAGTGGGGCTTTTTGTGTGTTTTTAGTTTTTGTTGTGCTTGTTTTGTTGTGGTTTGCTTTTTTAAAAAACTTAATTGTTCTAACGTTGGGCAAACAAGTTGAGAAATGAACGTTTAGCTAAGTCTAGACTTGTTTCATTTTTGTATTCTAACTCCGGTAGCTCTGTGCTCATTGTGATAAAATTCAAAAGGAAGTAAGACAATTTAGGAAGACTATTTCAGAAATAAATCAGTTACTCAAAAAGCACATAGGTGTTAGAGTGACAGTTTCAGTTCATGTGAATACCTATTTTAATAACAAGGCAAAGGGGAAAATGGAAATCAAAGTTTTCAAAGAGCTTAAAAACAAGCATGTTTTCCATTGAACTGCCTTGCGAAGGAAATAGATTTCTTTGCAAAATATTCCATTGTATGTTACAGTGTAGTTGTTATTTTCAGCACTATTAGCATTGTAGGATTTTTATGCAATTCCCCGTGTGATGTGTCAACAGCTAGCAGGATGTTCTGCATACTGACAGTACTTAAAAGTAAGCTATATCAGTGTACAACTCCATTTTGCTCTCTCATTTAAAACTATTTCCAGAATGTTCTCTAACTTGCTTTTTCACTCTTTTTCTCACGAGGCACCAAATGTTGGGTTTGAATTATGTGTATTTTCTATTAAAAGGCAAGGTTTTTTTGTGTCTTCGTAACACTGAATTTAGCATGGTTTGTGCATGAGACGTTCCGGTATGCTAATATTGTTCTTGTATTTTAACTGATGCAGACTTACAGAAAGGTCTGTATGTGTCTTATTACCCATTTCATGAGGAATTATTTACTAACATTTAAAAGCAGTACTTCTAAAACGTTGCTGAAAATTTACGTCAAGATAATTCCACTTTTCTGTGCTTGTAACAATGTTATAAGACAATAGGTGCTATTGTAGAGTGATATTCTTCAGAATCAGGAGAAGTGGAAATAAGGTGGAATTTGATACAAATTTGAAATGTTCATAAGTTGTACATTTTGACAACTACTAGCTCAGACAAAATTGCAGTAATTGTATTTTAAGCTCAATGTATTTCATTTGCTGACACTTCGAGATGAAACACTTTAAGTCCCTTTCATGGATCTATACTATATCAAAAATATTTACTATCCTGAAGTGTCAATGTGCATGTTAATTAAAAGAAAAAGGACTGGGAATTTTTTATGAAAATCTGTCTTGCGAATATGCAGTTTTATCTATGATTTAGTGTATGAATTTGACTCAGCAAGAAGTAGTCCTGAACCCAGGCCCATTCCTGCTTGCAAACGTGTTCTGGTGGTCTTGGGCCAGGGGGAAATGGGAGCCATGAAGAATTCCCTTGCCTCTTTGTAAGCAGTCCAAGCCAGCTTTTAATTTGTATTTGTTTTCAGGCCAAAGATTATGTGGATGTTGCTCCTCTAGCCCTTACAGTGCAAAGCCAATTGCCTTTATAAGGACGTTGGTTCAAAAGTATTGTGTATTTAATAAGGATCTCAAAGGCGACTGTATTCCTATTACACTGTGGCGTAACAGAAAGATAATGGGCTATGAGGAAGATTAGTAAGGTTTTGAGTTGAAAAAACATTAAATAAGTTTAACTCTGTAAGTAAGCTGCTCAGAACTGATTATACAATAATCTTGGTGTGCAGCCCCTGTTGGTGTGCATTAAGATATCTGTGTGGCCTCTTTGTACTTCGCTCTTCTTCAGACTCAGGTTAGCAGTAGCAGTCCCATAAGTCTTATGTATGGTGAAATATGGAGGAAAAAAATAAAGGAAAATTAAAGGGTACTGAAGTTTACATAGTAACAGTCAGTAGCAGGTGTCTGGTTTTTCCTGTTTCATGGACACCAGGAGTATCAACTCCAGCTGACTGTGGCTATTTCCTCTGCCAAGGAGCAGTACATCCCAGCTTGGCCTCCTGAACCTGATTTGACATTCCTTCTGTTCACCTCTTCAAGGGCCGCAAAAAAACCACTTGATGGTGTTTGTAAATCCTAGTTTGACTGGTTGGATGCTTTTTCTGTGCTTTTTTGTCCCAGGTTAGTGCAAGTAAAACCCCAAGTGAAAGGCATTGCTACAGTCTGTTTAGCTGAAGTAAAGACCCCCTAGTCTAGAAGTGGCATGACATTTAGAAATGCATTTGACAGTGACTTCAGTGGTTTTGAAAATGACGATGTTCTTTGTTTGTTTTGTTTTTTTCTCATTCTTTTTGAACCCCTGTTTTATATGTGTGTGTTTTTTTTCCTCTGCCTAGACCTGGTTAACCATTTCTGTGAACAGGTCCTCAATTTTTTACTTTGTCCCTACTTTCC
>JANHGO010000307.1:0-42236 GCA_024606505.1 Aquila spilogaster
ATGACACAATTCAATGGTTTAATACTATCTGCCAAGTTAAACTACTGCAGAGCAGCTGTGTACATTTAAAATGATCCTTGGCACTTCTGAAGAGTTCATAAATCAGCAGTAACATACTTTCTTCCAATTAAGAGAGTTAAAGGAGAAAAAAATTAGAAATTAATGTGTCTGGGGCATAAATGACATCTCTTTACACTTGTGAATAAGAAACTGGAAAAAAAAGAGAAATCAATGCTCTTTAAATTGTGAGGGCTATAATCACTTCCCAATGCCCATTTTTGTAAGTGTTTCAGATGTCATCAAAAGTATTGTTATAAGCAGGCTTGCTTGAAGCCAGACAATGATGCTAATCGAAATCTACTGAAGAAAACAGAGACACTCATCAACCCTCAAACTATGTCTCTCTCCACTAAGGGTCATGTTAGATGTTACCACCCTAAATGGGTAGTCAAGAGCCACCTTTTAGAACTCACTCTGAATGTAACTGCTAAAATACTGATTATTGCTTTAAAGAACCACATTGTAGTGTTCCACTTCTAAACTTTCCTGCTAATTCTGGTTAGCATCAACAGCAAACATCTCACTTCTGCTGAATGACTGTGCATCGTGTTCTGCTGTAGTAAACAAAAGAGAGATGCAAAGGAGATAACAAACATCGCTATGTCTTTACCACCTGTGTCAGTTTCTAGTGTTAATGCATTTTTCTGCCTTGTACTGGTTCACCCTTTCACTGTGCTCCAGGTTCCCACACCTTTTCACAATGCGGTTACTCTCTTGTCATAGCTGTATCCTCATCCCAACCATATTTGATACTGTTTGTACGTATCCAGGAATATATGGATGAAATGTATATTTTGCTCTAGTTTAGATCTTACTGAGGAAAGCACAGGGAATAAGCATATTAATAAAAGCATTAAAAAAAAATTAAAATTTAAACCTAACTGTTCTGTGCATGAACCAACGCCTTTCTGAGCTCTTTGCATCTCTTGCTCTCCAGCAGATTCCTTAAGTGTTTTCCCAAAAGCTTCATCTAATGCAAATCTGCTTCCTCCTTTTCTTTGTGGAATGGTGGCCACAATCAGCTTCCTGCAGCACTAGCACCTTAAGACACATGGTTCTTGCATACATACAATCTCTGACACATGTAGGTTGAAAGAGACCTCAGATAATTGTCTAGAGCATCCTGCTGCTCAGAGGAGGTTGTTGGAGTAGGTACTTCTTGCCTGCTCAAGTTTTCAGTGTCTCCAAAGATGGGGATTGTACAACCTGGACGGACAATCTGTTTCAGGGATCTGATGACTCTCATTGTGAAGAAGTTTCCAGCTTTCTAGCCTTTGTGTCTTCCACTGCTTACATCTGAGATGGTAGCTCCATCTTCTTTACCCCTTCTTTTTAGGGAGCATTTCCCAGGAAAATGCAGCACAGGAATGAATTAATTGTTCCCATTATTTAACTGCTACTTGTGACGGAGTACTTCCTAAGATTCAGAACTGGTCCTCTCCATGCTTCAGAGGAAGGATATCTTCTTTCACTCTGTGCTCTGGCAGGATGTAGGACTAATGTATGTGTAATTGCCAGAGTGTCTGAAGCATGCTTGAGTCTGCTTCTTGTTAACTAGACCGTCATTTCCCATTTGAAACACAGAAGCTATGTTAAAGCGTACCCTCTTGTTTTAAGCTTGTAATAATCCAGGCCGTTTTTGTGGTAAACCAAGTGTGGAGTGGATAAGATTTGGAGGACTGGGAGACAAGTCTGGGTCAATGCTGTTGTATCTTGACATAATGAGTTCATAACATCATTTAGCTGTAACTCCTAAAGTAGTGCATAAAAGTTACAGCTTGGTATGATGTTAATTTAATTAGAAATAAAAGACTGGCTCTAATGCAGATTTGTAAAATGTTTTGTAAAAATGCCAAAGCACGTGATTCTTGCACGGATTTATTTCCCATGTCAGCTGTCTCCGGTGCCAGTGATCTCTTTGACAATCCAAACAGGGACATTTTTAGGCCTGGGGATCTCCAGAAACTAAACAGGAGAGCATTTCTAACTAACAGCATAACCCTTCTGGAAAGTGAGCAGATATTCTGGAGTGCCATAATGTCCTTTGTAGGTTCTTCATAGCTTATGTTCATTCAACAGTAAAGATGATGAGCTCCTGTTCTTCAAGTGACACTGACTTGTATATACAACATACAGACAATCAGGTGTTATGTGAACACAGTTCAGAGAGCTAACTAGGTGAATCACATCAGCGATATAAGCTAATTAAGCTTACATGGCTATCACAGAATCATGGAGGAGCTGAGGCTGAAGGGACCTCTGGGTCTATCTGCTCCAACCCCCTGCTTCACCAGGGCTACCCAGTTCCAGGTGCTCGGACCTGTGTCCAGGAAGCTTTTGAAGATCTTCATGGAGAAAGAATCCAAAGACACACCTTAGCTATGGGCTATGTCTTGCCCCACTGGCTGGCTGTGTGGAGGATGCTGCATGTTAAAGATGATGCTGGTGTCCCTCAAGGGTCTGTACCGGGACAGCCAGAGAACCTGTGTCTTCCAACAGCTATGGGGAAAGCCCAGCTGTTGCTTTACCTGAAAACTGATGTGAAAATGGTTGCCATCATCTTTGCTTCTTTTGTCCCCCTCAACTTCTATTAAGAAAAGTGTGATGTTTTTCAGGGTGAGCATCCTGTGACCATCATACCAAACTAGTTAGTGATGAGAAAACTAGGTCTGCTCATTCCTTGTGGCAGAAAAGTAGGTGGTCTTCATGCTTTGCTAATGCATAAGTGCTGGGGAGAGTTAGGCCAAGAAATGGCCTTAGACAGTTCAATCTCCACTGTTAGATGCCTTTATCAGCTGCTGCTTGCCCAAAAACCAGGTATAACACCCCCGCTTGCACAACAATTTATTTCTCCAGTTCGGGGCATGCAATGAGTTGTTTTGCTTTTACATGGATAAGTAAGTTATTACAAAACTGATCACAACTCCTGACAACTTCTAGCCAAAATCTTACTGAGAAAAGGAGACCAGGTCAGGAAACAGCAGGCAGGGGTGAGTTTAGGTGGTACTTTGTTACTTCAGTCCCGAGCTGTGACTCTGCGGCACTTGCTCAGCTAAGCCCTGCAGGCATCAAGTCCAAGCAGCTCCTTGCATTTTTTGTTTGAGCAACTGACTGTGTAAGAGCTCAGCTCACCCACTAGCCAGGCCAGGCAGATACCAGGAGTGGTGTCCCTACCACAAGTTCATGGGTGAGATGCAGCACAAGGTGCTCCCAAAACATACCTTGCAACACTGCCAGGCTCAAAACAGAAGTGAAAACAGCCAAGATAGCACTATGCTCACTCCGTAACTGATGGGCTTGCTCAGGAAGAGCCATTTTCGATTTGCTCATGCCCAGGAGTTTCACATTTACCCACCAGGAGAGTTCTTTTTGGTGTCTTGTGTGGAAAAGGAGGCCTCTCTTGAACCTCCATGAGCACCATGAAGAGAAGGTTCTGCCCTAGGCCTGAAGAGAGGACCAGATTTAAGATATCTGGTACCCTGTGCTCTGTGTGATTTTGGAAGCATGGGCTTTCCTCATGGAGCAATCCAGATTTCCCCATGTCTGGTCTGGGGAGGCTGAATTCTGGCCAAGAGTCTGGAGGCTCTTCCAGAGAGCAAGCACCCAAAAATCACCCAGCTATGATGCTCTCTCCTGGTCTTAAAGCTTAGGAATCAAACTGTCCCTCATGAACAAAGAAAAGCCAGTTTAATGTGATGACATATTTTATAATTTCCAGTAACTAAATTCATAGGAAATTAAAGATTTTCCTTTCTGAAAAGCTAAGGAATTGTTGGTAGTAAATGTAAGTAATGCTGTAGAGTTTAAGGTTCTGAGGAAGTCTGTATTTATTTTAGGGAAGATAGTAGAGCTGATTTGTTTTCTAGATTTTCATGCCCCTTGATGAAGTAATATTTTGCAAATGTCGTTTAAAATTTCAGTCTTACAGAGTCATATTATGTATTTATCCCTAACTAGGTAATCTATTAAGGAATCCAAATAGCATGTGAGAAGTTAAAAATGCTTTTACAGAATATACATCTTACTTTGCCCGTAAATATCTGACAGAGATAAGAGATTTTTATGATCTACAAAATATTTTTTACTGTCATACTGAACAGGCTTAAAAGCCAAAGTTCCAGTTAAAGCATGAAGTACGTAAAGACTCCCACCTAAAGAGCAGTACAATAAACATAAAATGCTTTAAAACAATCATCATTTGCCCACTTTGAAAAAATATATACTTCATAGCTGTAGAGTACATGGCTAGATGGAAAGAAAATTCCACTGAGTATTTTATCAGCTGGCTGCCATTCTCTGTATGTGAGCCAATAAAAATGGAGAATTTTATTGGGAAGCAATAATTTCCTTTATATCAACTCTTGCAAGCACTATTACATCAAATCCCAAGTGTGCTCACAGAAACAAAACACCCTTTAAAATGTTTTCCCAAGATATGATGCAGCCATTCCATCTATCATTTGGATTCCACTGTTTCAACCAAATATGTATTGTCAGAGGTTTGAGCTTCAGACAGCATAGTCAGGCAAAAGGACTACAGGTTCAGAAAGATTTTACTGCATTACTTTTTGGTTTTAATTTTGGGGGTCAAAAGACTGGGCTATCTTGGCTGTGATGTAACACAGCTCTAAGAGGTAAAGGCAGAAAGACCACGGCTTTATTGAACAGCTCCAGTTACACAGGGAAGGGATGTGAAAAGCCTTTTCAACACAGGAAGCCATAGTCACTCCCTTGACCAGAGGCAACACTTTAAACCAAATTAAACAGAAGTCAGGTGACTGGGAGAGCACCTGCGTATTCCCAAGACCACTTGGCCGTTGGTTTCGGGGACCTGACTGTCTGAACCAAAGTGTAAGTCAAATAATTCTTTATGGCCTTAGAAAGCATTAGAGCTATCCCCCAACCATTTATGTCTTTACTGCAAAGCTTTGCTGATACGCTGAATTTAAATAATCTCCCATTTTGTAGCTGGCTGAGATGAGTAACAGGCCATCTCTTCAGCTCCAGCCTCAGCCTGGCTACAATAAAAAAATTCACACTTTGTTTATGTACTTTTGTTCATACAGAACTTCAGAAACTGTGTAGCCACTGAAAGCCCTAAGGAGCCTTTAACAATATTTAAAAGCAATTGTTCTTTTGCCATCAGCATCAGTGTGTGTTACTGCTTCTTGCCCAGCTGGCTAGTTAGAACCGAAGGTGATCAAGAGATGAAAATCACTTAAAGCAGTGCCACGCAAATGTGCAGCAGAGAAACATGTCCTTTGTTTTTGATCAACAGATTTTGAATGGGCTCAATCATGCACCGATAAATGATCACTGATCAGATCAGGAGAAAAAACACATCTGTTGATACCAATAGCAACGATCCCACTGTATTTCATTTAATGATCTTCCATACTTCTTAAAGATGAGTCCCATTCACAGCTTAACATATCTTCCTTTTTTCCTATTTCAGACTCAGCATACACAGTAACATTCATTACCCAGAGCAAAGCTTTCTTGCATCTGTCTTCAACTGGCATTTCTGTATAACACGAAATAAATCACTCGGCAGTTCTCAAAGCAAGAGCCCAGTAGGAACACAAAATCATCTCATGGACTCCTAGCCTGATACTGGGAATGAAGGGATGGAAACCTGTTATAGGACCACTGGTTTGTCTTCAGAGAAAATGTTCCTGGTCCATCCCAGGAGCAATTTCAACAGCAATGCCTCTGGTTTGCCTTGGTTTACTTTGAGGTGATCATCTCTCTTTTTTTTTTTTTTTTGGTGTCAAGATTAAGAGGTCTTCAGGAGCAGTAGAAGCCACAATGGGCTGCTACTACAGTGCCACTGGATGGAGCCAGCGCAGGAGCAGTGCCAGCTGGCAGCCCGTTCTGCCTGAGAAGAGAGGGAGGGAGGGAGGGAGGGATAGAAGGTGATCCTTTGGGCGTGGGCTTGTCTGGTGCTTTCCCTGTCCTTTGCTAAACGGAGACTGATTTAGAAACAAAGTGTTTAGAAAATAAAGGGCTGAAAGGGTTTTCTGTAGAAAAATATTGAAATGAAGTATCGTGGCCTTTCAATTTTTTCCTTCATGTTCTTGAGTGAAACTGTTGCTGGGAATTTGACTTCAGGACCCAGATACTTTCTGTGAATCCCAACCTGCATTTCAGGCAAGTGAGATACCTGTGATATGTCAGTGCAAGAATGCTGGCCGTTTTCCTACCAGAATACTGGGACCTCTCATATGTCACTGAGAGCTTAGAGTATAACCACTTTTGTTTGTTTGTTTTAAGCCATTTCCCTTATTTCTAAGTGAATTGCTCCATGACACGTTGAGCAACTTCTTTTCATATTGCTACATGCAATTCTGCTGGATGACATTTATGTAGCAAAGTGTATTCTTAGTTTTAATCAAGCTCTCTTGGCTGAAGAAAGATTGATATATGATAGGAAGATGGGGGAATGAATACAAGCAAAAAGACTTCTCTTTTCTGTCTAGTATCTGAAAAATACCTGATTTTATTAATGGGAGACCCATTCAGCTGACCTGGTTCTGCTGAGTACCAGTTGCAGTCACAAAATCTCAGCCTCTGGTGCTTTGAAGTCAACAGAGATGTGCACAGGCACTACCATAAAAAGAAGAAAATAGTCAGAAAGAAATGTAAAGGCCGTGTACACCATTTAATTGACATGACTTTGGAGACGCCTATGTGAGCAAAGTAATTAAAGGCCAAGCAGTAGGGAGAACAGGAAGAAAACGGAGAAGCAGCAATTAATTTAAAATATTTTGATGTTTCTCTCTGCAAATTCCATATTTTTCATAACACTACACAACGTAGAAATAACATTTTGCATCTTCAGGATGCTACTCTGTGCTGGATACAGACACCGACCAAATACAGTATGTCTAAGAGATGAATAAAAGGACCAATTGTTTCGGCTTCAGCATGATGGTGAACTTTGATGGCATCCTACTAAAACACATAACATTTATTGCCATGATAAACTGCTCTTGAGGGAGTGATTTCCCTGCCCTCCCAGCTGGAGCTGTCGTGCTGCAATGACAGAGTGGGTAAGGAAGGGACAGAACAATAGCGAAGTCAAGGAGCTGGAGCCTGACCTTAACAGAGTGGGTGGTATTTGCTGCAGTCCAGAAAAGCAAATAACTCATTCAAAGGTGATAGATTTTACTGGGGAGTGGAAATAACAAAGCTGAGAAATAAAGTAGAGCAAACAGAGTATGAAAGCATATTAAAGTAACTGAAGGGGAGGGAACTTCTCAGTAGGTTTGAATACCAAGGAAAGAAAGAGGAAAAAGAGAGAAAATGAGAAAATAAAACAGAGGAGAGAAGAGAGAGGGATGGGGAAATAAGAAAAGTGCAAAAAAGAGAAGGAAAAGTAGAAAAGAAAAATCAAAAATAAAAGAAAAACAATGAAGGAGAAAAAAAAGAAGAGAAAAAATACAGAAGAAAAAGAGAACAAAAGAAGGAAAAAAGAAAAAAAAAGAAGAAAAGAATTATAAACAAATATATATACATATATATGTATATATATATAAGAAAAAAGCAAGTCTCACAGTTGCGAGGTGGTCTTGATTAAACGTATCACTCAGTAACACGTCCAAAACACACCAAGCCATGTCATGGAACACCTCGCCTGACAGCCAATGTGTAATTGAGTAGTTGTACAGGAAAATTTGTTTCTGTTTTCTCTTATTTGAGACCAGACACCGCGGGACCTGCAGGCAGCAGCAGTGTCCTTCTTGGTCACTGTCTCAGTCAACACACAGGAGAAAAAAAACAGTTCTTTTTTTTTGTCCAGTGCAATTACCTGTACATTTTAACCATTGTGTCTATTGCCTTAGTTTCTATAAAGTCTAAGAATGAGAAAGGCCAGAGACCTACTCACCGGCCTAAAAAATGAGGAGTTGCTTTGGTACCAATGACCTTAATCCTGTTGCACTTGCTGTGTGCAGACAAAACATGACACCGGCCGCAATGTGTGCATTTGGAACTTGAAAGGGGTCAGTTCTCCAAAGCTGAAATAAATCAGTGTGATGACTGACTAAAAAGTGGTATTGTTCAAGGATATTTTATTTGCTCAGAAAAACACCACAGATAGGAGAAAGTATTCTGGCTGAAAGGAGACACGGAAGCTGCAACACACCATAAATATGCATCTAGAATGACAGAAAAGGAAAAAAAAGTGTCGCTGAATTAAAATTACAAGTTTAAAAGCCTCATAGCTGAGAGTGTTCCAAAACACATGTAGTAAAAGGTGCTCCTGCACACATTGCGTTAAAGTGCTTCAAAATAGTGGTGTATGTAATCTCACAGTCTGCCTTCAGAAACAGATGTCTCCTTAGACTCCATGTAACAGAGGGGAGACTGGTAAAGAAAAATTCAGAGGTGTCTCCAGCATCAGAATGTGCAGTGGTAGAGCAAGAGAAACTCCACTTTTAGCAGTTCCTGGGGAGTGTGAGTGGCTGGCCACCCTTTCTCCAGGAACAATGGTCCCTGTTGCTTTGAAAACTTAATACAAATAACTTTATTGTTACTATTGCTATTGTTATTACTATTAGCATGTCACACACCACGTTTGGGTCCTGCAGGGAAGGCAAAACTCTTGCTGGGGCCTACAGCCATCCCAAAGATTGTACAGAGGAGCAGATAGCAAAGAGTCAATAATTAAGACACTGATAAGGTAGCCACCAGCCCTTGCAGAGGCCATGTAAGCTCAGTTTCTGACTGCATTTCTGCTCTGCTCACCAGTTTTGTTCTTCTTTTCAACCATATTTTTAAATATATATATATATTAAATGGAGTAGTTTTCATTAATGACTACTTTACATCTTGGGACTACTGCAGAGCTGATAATTTGCAAGAAAAATACTCAACAGCCAAAGCACCCTACAGAATATATTAAAACCAGCCCTGCCATCCCCATGGAGCTTGCGCTGGGTCTGGCCCAGATTTGGGAGTGCTCTCCGCTTCCAGGATCCCATCCCTTCAGCTTCAGTTTGGCAGAGATGCCCAGGCATGAGTGGGAGCCCTGGAGGGGACCTTTCCCCAAAGCACAGCCTGCAACAGCACCACTCCCCATACAACAGCCCGCCTTGACAGGGCAGCGCGGGTACCCCTGGGACGGGTTGGTTTTTCCTCAGACCATGAAGGTACCAGGGCAGCTGAGCCATGGGAGCTGCTGGACACATTTTTTTTGCCAGAACCACTACATTGCAGTTGGTTTGCTTTTAACAGCATCTGTGTGCACATGTTAAATACGTCCTCGCAAGTGCCACGGCGAGGTTATGATAGAAGGTATGTATAAACGAAAATATCTAAAATAAGTAATTCTTCATAATTCAATATGACATCCTTCCTTTAATTTAAACCTAATCAGGGAATAAGAAACTAAGAACAGCTGTAAGCATTCACATTACATCTCTCCAGGGAAATGTACATAAAGTTAGGATTTGTTTTCACCCAATGGAAGTTTTGCGATTTCGCACAGCCACTCTTTTTGTTTAAGCTTCTTCTTTATTACATTTTCCATAACAGAATTTACAATCCTCACAAAATAAAAAGCAATCCCACTGCATTTTCCTTGGGCAGCGCTCTTGCCCTACCCTCTCCTGCTCTAAACATGAAAAGATTAAACACATAAGTGTTTCTGGTAATCAGGCTATCTCAGTTGTAAATTCAACAGGCAGGAAAGACCCTTTTTATTTTTTTTCATCAGTAAAATATTCTGGGAAACTGCGTGGCACCGCGCGATGTGCACATTTCTGTTTTTAACGTTCATACCGTAAATAAGCTTTTAGCAAACCACAGCCAAAGGCCTTTTAAAGCTCTCCCCTCTGCCTGTATCAATCTATTGGACAACGGTGCTAAAATAAAATGCATGGCAAACTCAGAAGCAAGCACTTTCAGCTATGGAAGTGTTCCTTCCAGCAGGCATTCCCATATGGCATGTGGGGGAGTGCAGGACCTCGCAGCACAAAAGGACACGGCCTGGGGACCCCAACAAGCCCTCGCTGCTAACACAGGGTGAGATGCAATGGGAACATGAGATAAGCAGAAGCCTGATTCCTCAGAAGTCAATGGGAAGCGAATAATCTGATTACAGCACGAGACTCTTGGAGAGCCAGACGCTAATGAAGGTTTATAGGAAACGCTCGGCTGCTGAAACTCGCTCAAATAAAACACACAGTATTTGTGAACAGCAATGCCTTATGAATCCACAGCTAATGCTAGCAACAACCTCTTAATCTGTACTTAATAATCTTCTGGCAGAGTGAAAGGCTGACCCAAGGCAAAGTTTAATGACCAGGCTGGTCACGATTGGTAACAATTAATTTTTCTGCAAACGTGCTTTCCATGGTGGGAAGTGCAACTATTAAACTTCCAGGCATATTTCACTGCATTTTTTTTTTCTAAAAAAAGGAGACACTTCCCACCCTAAATACTGCACAAGACCATATTTGATGTTAAATCCAGGAACAGCGGCAAAGTCTTGCAGAAAAAGATGATGGATGAGATTGGGATATTTGAGTGCAGTCACAGCCATGAGTGTTTTCTTCTTCACAGACAGGAGGAACCTAAGAAAAAAAAAAGACTGCAAATCTTCCCTCACAACAAAAGACTGTGAACTTGCTCTTGTAAAGGAAGAAACTAACGTGCCATGGGTGTACATAGGCTCTTGAGATCCAATTGCCTTCAATGGCTTTGCCCAGCTATATCAGCAGGTACAAACAGCCCTTGCCAGCCTAATCCAGCAAAGCATGAAAGTACCTACTCGGTTTTCAACGAGTGGTTTCAGAGGGACAATTTGCAGCACATAAAACTGTTTTGCTCACAGGTTGCTCTCCCCTGCTGGGGAGCCTGAATTGGCAGCTCTTGCCCCACTTGCTGCCATTCTGTAGGGCTCTGCCTGCAGGCAGGCATTCTGTGTCTGGGAGCAAGCCTGGGCATTTCTCTCTTGGTGGCCCTTCAGAGGATGCCAGATGCAGCCAGACTGCACCAAGGCTTTTTGCCACTGACGTGCTCATTGCTGTTGGAATTACGTTATAGTTGGAATTAAAGCGTCGATGTGCTTTTTATGAGGACAAAGATGTGCTTGTTTGTTGGACGCTGATGAGAGAGTTGTGAGAGGGAGATTGGAAGAGTCTGTAGAAAGAAAACAAGAGAAAGGAGACAGCCAAGAATGGCCTGTTTTCACCCTGTTTTTAACAATTTGTCCAGCCAATATGACAGGTTTTAAACATGCACACCATAAAACTGATTAATTTTTCTTGTGCAGCCTTGGAACCTCCATTTGTCTTTTTTTCCTGCAATAACAAATTTAATTGGGGGTAGAAGAAAAAGAAGAGAAGAAAATGAAGGGAAAGAAAAGAAGGAAAAAAGAAGAAAGGAAAAGAAAATGAAAAGAGAAAAACATGAAAAGTAGGTACTCCAAAGCATATTTTGCTAGATACTTAGTAGGTATCTCAGGTCTACAAAGGAGCAGATTTGAACCTGAGACAAGAATTAGTAGCCTACTAAAAGGCATATTGTCATGTCATAACGTCATGGTTGGTAAGAATTGTTCTTCTAATGAGCGAAGTCTACAGGGCTTTAGCAAATACAGAGAGCACAAATGCACTTGGTGTATAGTCGTGCGTGTGCTGAAAAACACTTCTGGCCTACCTCATCAAATTAAAAGCTTTTGCCAGCATAGCTAGTTTCCAGTCTTGCTTTTGACAAAATCACACACATATATACAGCTGCATATCTGAGATAACCATGATTCTGCGTACAATTCCCAAACATTTATAAGACTTTTAAAACGATTATTGATAAACACAGATGATTGCTTTCCTTACAAATTCTAAACTTCATGTAGTTCAAGTCAGGATAAAACAAATCCAGTGTGTTTCAAAAACAAACACAGGTACATGCGATACTTGAAGTTAGTTTTATCTATTGCTGCCTCTTGTGCAGGGGGTTGTTTTGTGTGTTATTGGCTGTTTGTGCTTTTTTCCTTTCTTTTTCCCTTTCCTTGCCTTTTTTTTTTTTTTTTGGCCTGGAAACTGCCACAGAAAAGTCTGGCAGCTATAACCTTCAGCTAACTACTAGCAAATGCTAACATGCTGTAAAGTAGAACATTTATACAAGATCCATCTGGCGCATACAAGTTGGAATCCAAGATTTAAAGCCATTACACTGTGCATATGCATTTACACCTTCACTGGAGCTGGCAGAAGAGTCAATTTTGCCCCATGACTCCAGTAGTAAAAGAAGGGGTGTGAAACGCATGCTGACCTGTGCTCTGCTGTCCGACTGCAGTTGTTACACACTGCGCTTGGCGTGTTACATCCCAGGCTTTGTGCCAGGAGTAAATTAGTCCAGTCCTGCCTTGCCTATCAGAAATTAAATAGTACGAGAGTGAAACATGCCCGTAAAGTATTAGAGTAGCTAAGCATTTTCTTTTGATCAAGCTTACAGCTGTAAGAGGGGAGTCCACCAGGTCTGGTAAAACAAGCACTGCTCCCACAAAAAGGGTGTCTCAGCTGGCTCGTTTTGCCATAACTGAATGGGAAGGAGGGAAAAACACCTCTGAGTTGTTTCATTCCTCTCTGTGTACCTCAGGTGTGCTCAGCCATCTAATGCCTGTGTGTTCTCCTGCATCACACACACCCATCTCCTTGGGCAGAACACACGTGGGGTTGTCAGCCTCGTGTCTCTTTATCCATGTGCAGGATGTAGATAGGAAAAAACACCCCAAGTATGCACGAAGTAATGATGAACATTTCCATCATCATGTTAAACAACAACAACAACAACAACACACAAAACAACAACAACAAAACAAGAGAAGTTGAAGGCAAAGGCTACAATTATACTATCGCCAAAATTCGTATTTTTGCCGAGAAGCCGGCGACTATAAGGCGTTCACTGATGCCCTCTGCTGCCTGCCTAGGAGAACTGAACGCCGCCTCGGCTCCGCAGGAGGAGCACGACCTCGGGAAGCTGTTCAGGGTCTAGTGCAGTGGAGTTGTGAGATCCCCTGAGATGGAGGTTGCAGTGCATCTCTGGGCAATGTGTTCTGGTCCTCTGCCACTCTAGCAGTAGAGAATATTTTCCTTTTACGCGGTTTCCCTTCTTGTAACTTGCCAGTCACATTATACCACTCATGCTCAAGAGCCTGGCTCCATCTCCGTGATGCTCCTCTGCGGATCCCCCCATAGCCCCTTCGTCACTAGGCTGAGGAAGGCCAGCCTTCTCTCGCACGCCACCTGCCCCAGTCCCCATCCACTAGGCCTCTCCTCAGTTTGCCTGTCTCCTCCGTGGACTTCAGAGCCCAATGCCAGGTGCAGTGCCCCAGGTTGCAGCCCCACAAGCTGCTGGCTGGGCTCCTGCTCCCACAGCTCATCAGGAGTTGGGCCTTCACCATAGAATCATAGATTATTAAGGTTGGAGAAGACCTCTAAGGTCATCAAATCCAAACGTAGACCCATCCCCACCATGCCCCACGTGCCACATTTACATGTATGACTCCACCACCCTCTGGGCAGCCTGTGTCAATACCTCACTGCTCCTTCAGAGAAGAAATTTTTCCAACTGGAAATATCCAACTGGAACCTCCCCTGACACAACTTGATGCTATTCCCTCTTATACTATCACTAGTTAAACAGGAGGAGAGGCCGACTCCCATCTCACAGAACCTCCCTTCAGGTAGTTGTAGAGGGCAATAAGGTCTCTCCTGAGTCTTCTCTTCTCCAGACTGAACAATCACCAGCACCGGGGCACAGTGCTTGTGCAGCCCAGCTTGGGCCCAGCACCCACGTCCTCCTCGCTAAGCTGCCCAGGTCTGGTCCAGCTGCAGCCTCACCCAACGCATGGCATTTCTCCATCCTCATCTCAGGATGGTGCACATGTCTGTATTGAACTTCTTGAGGTGTCTGCTGCCCTGCTCTTCCTCTAGCCTGTGGTGGTACTGCTAAGCTCAGGTCCCAGAGGGATAGACCAGGGCCTCAGAAAATATTTTTTTCTTTGGTAAAACCAGAAATAATTGGATTAGGACGGGAAGCCTTAAATCTTCCAACTAATTGCTGGGTAGTTAGTTCGAATTTTCACTGATATTACCAACACAGTGACTCTGATTTGGCTTTCAAGTGTGAAAAGCACACCTGGAGACCACCGTGTATGTAGCTGAGAAGCTGCAGTACTGCTCTAGGTGGATTTCCAAAGTCAGCAACAGGGAATCCTGATAACACAAATGTAATAGGCCTATTTGAATAACTGTCTTCTAGCTGCCGCAGAGGTTCTCTCAGATGCCAGCTATTTAATTTCATTTCCTCTGTGGGATGCGGAGTGATCAGATTTTATACACTCACACCTTGCCAACATTATGAGATTGTTCTCACACTCACGTGCAGAAACTGAACCCTACAGTTCCCTCACGTTTTGCTTGCTAAAAAAAAAAAAGTGCAATGTTACCACAAATTGTCCACCAGATGGAGCAGGAGCATCCCAGCCAGAGGAGAGGACGGCTGTGGAGGGAAGAAGCTGCCCGTGCATACGGCATTAACAGCTGTGAGCAGAACAAAAATGTCCTGATGTTCTTCCCAGCTGCACAGAGGAAGCACGATAAAGCATTACTTACAAGAACGTGTGTATTCATACGGCATGCACACACCTGTAGGACCACTGCACCAGCAAAATAATTGTACAGACAGGTTTGTAAGTGTTATGATGGGATTTCTCCTGGTGACAGCAGGTTTGGGGGTAGGATTAGTGTAGTCAGAACAAGCAACAAACAGCACAGAGCTGCAGACACACACGCCTCCTTGTCTGACCAGCCAGAAAAGCTGTGTACAAATCAGCCTTTAACTCATAGAAATAAATTTAAATGGCAAAATCGTTTTGAAACAAATCTAATGCCGTTAAAGAAACATCATCAAGGAAAGCTAGTTCTGCACTTTGCAGCTGAAGTTCAAAGGTACCTACATAAACCTCACTGCTTTCCGATATGGTAACGAGGTGTGTTTTCTGTGCAATGTGTTTCCTGCCATGTTTCTCCTCATTTCAAGTTTACGTTCCTGGAGCACAATTCAAACCACGGACCAGACTGGGAGGCTGCACCTGTTCAATTTCCTGTACGCACAACTTCTTCGGACCTTCAACAGGGCTATGAAGCTTTAAAAAGGTTTTCTGTCATAGTGAGTGATCAGGCAGTTATCTTGAAAAAAGAAAAAAAGTTATCTTGTCAGATTGACACCCTCCCTGCATTCAGTAGCTTCTAAGGGTGTCCTCTCTCCTTGGGTGCATTTCTCACACTTCCTTCCTGTAAGCAGAGGTTTGGGGAGGTTGGAAGGAGTGATGCAGTTTTGCAAATTTCTGACTCAATTTTTATATGTCAGGATTACTGTTCAAAGCAACGGTGACAATGGGTATAAGGAACTGAATACAAGACTCAGTAAGTAACATTCACATTTTCTTCTGTAGCAGTTGCGTTGTACTCCTCTGGCTGCTGATACCTGAAGCAAGTCATGATTTAAGTTGCATTTTTCTTTTCAACAGGGCTAAAAATGTTTAAAGGATCTATTTTCGAGAATTCCTCACTAACAAAATCTCTTATTTTTATCTGCTCTGAAACTGCCCATTTTCCAGCCACACTTAGTTCCATAAAGACAAATTCAAATAAGCAAATACTACTTTAATGACTAAAGAGCTGCAATATTGTACCCAAGCCCATTACATGGGAAGTGGGGTGCAGACATCTCTGATAATGCCAAGGGCATATTCCTAGAAAGTGTTTCTCATTCAAGCAAGCCACATGAAACACATTTCTCAGAGAGCTACTCATGTGAATGAGGTGACAAGACGAGGTATTAGTAACCATTGGTGCTCTCAAAGTCATAGGAAAAAAGTGTTCGCCTGCTAGGATTGATAGTGGCTTAAAAAAAAAATACATTCCATAGAGTTTTGTTATAGTTTCTCAGTTTTCTTTCTAATGAATAAAAACAAACTCTACTTTCCAAAGGAGATGATTGCTTAATAACATATGTATTAAACAAGTAGATTGTACACCTTAAAAAATAAGTGCTTTTGTGTCACCATTACATAGTTAGAATTTAAATTGCTAATTTTAGTGATAAGAGGCTAGTTACAAAAGTACTTTAATCTAAGACTGTAATCCGAAATTCTCCTTATCTGAAGCCCCAGAAATGCTTCACTTTCCAGCACAGAAGCTTCTCAAGCACCCAAAATCATTGTGTCAGTGCCTGCATATGGGCAGCTCAGTGCCCAGTTCTCTTTGGGACCATGGGAACCATCCCTCCAAATGCACACCCACAGGGTGCAGTCTGATCGGTGCCCCCCAGAGAGCCAAAGTGTGAGCAGTAGCAGTGGGAACTATGCATTTCATGCAACGCTTCATCTGTAAGAGCTGGAAAGATCAATCTGCATGACATTAATAATGCTTCACTTTAGCCATCAAGGACTAAGAAGTCCAATCTCTAATTACCAACACATCTTCCCTGTAACACAGACAAGTTATTCTCTCCTCTTTCCCTTCCATGAACATAAAAGTAATTACACAAAATACAACAGTTGCCAATTATCCTAAATGAACTATAGCCTACTGCTTAGAGCGCTGTGTTAAATTGCAGAGGAAAGGAACTGCCTTCCTTATCTCGGTAAAGCTGTCTAACCATCCAAATACTGCATGGTTCCTTTCCTCCTCAGGAGAGATAAGAGCAGATTCCTGCTTTTGTTTACAGGGGAAGGAGTTTAGACATCCTCCTCCAGAAACTCCTGGGCTAGTAGGGCTCTTAAAACGCTTGGTATGTTTAACTTACAGTCTCACATGACTGATACAGTCATGAACTTCAGGAAAATATCCTGAATTGCACTGTCTTTACCAGCTTGTACAAGGGGACCTTCTCCATCCTGTGGCAGCTTTTCACTACTTAATCTCTCTGCACAGAAAATTTGTTTTAAAAATCTTACTTCTTTAGGAGAGTCACCAAGGAAAGAAACACCTCACAATACATACACCCTTCTGCCAAACACCTTGTATTCTTTTAATGATGGCAATAGAACAAGGGAGGATTTTCTAGGGAGCCAGTGCTGGGAAAGTCCATCCTCTTCCTCCATTAACCACCAGACCAAGCCTGCCTCTGGATCTGAAGCTTAAAAGGACTCCCAGCCACCAACCAGCCAGTGCCAAAATAACCTGTGAGTGACATGTATCCTTCAAGGCACAAACTAGGAAACAGAAGCCTAAAGCAATATCTGATGCCTATCGAAGTGACTTTTATTTTTTTCAGATGTGTTGTTACCTGCCTTAGTCATTAAATGTGACCAATCATACTTTTACAGTTTTAATGCTGGCTTTTCAGGGGTATTTCCGAGCTTTCCGTCTGATATGACACAGCGATAGAAGAGGAAAAAAAGAAGAAAAAGAAAAAAGGAGCAAGTCAGCTGTGCTTTGGTTTATTTTTCATATTAAATTAGACTCATTGTCAAGTAATGCTAGAGCAGAAATGAATCCTCAGCCAAAAGAACGTACCAAGTCATTAATTACATAAGCTGTACAATGCAGAAGGCAAGCAAAGAAAATGGCATTACAGTAAACACTGCAGGAGTATTCAAACCAACAGAATCTTCAGACTTTTCAGCAAATCAAGCTTTACAGTACACAATTAACAACAAATTACATTCCTACTGGATAACTAAAAGCCCTCAAAACCTGGCAGAATGGGGACTAGGATTTAAGAAAGCCTCCCTATGTTTATTCAGTTGGTGAGAAAGAAAACCCATGATATTTAACGAGAACAGCTTTCCAGCATGAACTCCTCATGATGAATTTGTAAATGGCGAATAGTCACCACCTAGAAGTCAGTTTGCTGTTTGCGTGTCAGTTATTTTCAAGCACAGAGTTGTCAAACTGTGCAAATTCTCCCAGTGGCTGTGCTCAGACAGCCTATCATGTTCCAGGGTGTAAAAGTGGTCTCCAAATTGTGTATGCTAATATGCTGGTATCGATTGAAGGAAGCTGGGAAAAGTGACTCAGAATTAACAACGAGTTCAACAGCGGGGAACAACATTGGCCAAAAAAAAGGCAATTACAACTTAAATAATAATGAATACTTGAGTCTCCAAGGGAGACTACAGGACAGCAGAACAGAGAAAGGTAAGTGGGAAATGGAGATCTGATTAAACTTCTGGAATGGTCAGCCAGCTCTTTTCTTAGAAACATAGAATCATTAAGGTTAGAAAAGATGTCTAAGATCATCTAGTCCCACCATCCACCTACCACCAACATCTCCCCACTAAAGCATGTCCCTTAGTACAGCATCTACACCTTTCTTGAACGCCTCCAGGGACAGTGACCCAACCAGCTCCCTGGGCAGCCTGTTCCAGTGCCAGGCTACAGCGTTGACTATTCTTTGAACAAATTTCTCCATCATTCCAGTGAGTCAGTGAAGATTACAAAAGAATAAAGTTTAGGACTATACATATGTGTATATGTGCACACATTACACATTTTGTAAAAGATACTATGCAAATCTTGGAAATCAGAGATACACTACAAGATGGGACCTATTCAATTTAAATGCAAAGGTAAAAGCTCTGGAAACTGCTTGGAGCATGGCTGTTTAATATTTTGGCTCGTCTGAGCTGCATTTAGTGAATAGAAATTGTCTTGGGCCACAGTTGCTCCAAAAGTAATGCCTCTTATTTATTTCCGTGGAAACAACAACAGATACAAAGACAATAACACTATTTGATATAGCAAATTCTCAGATACAAAACTCTATTTTTCAGCATAGTCACTGCCATTACCTATGCATTTTCACCAGCGATGAACAAGAGCCTGCATGCTGTGTTCATGACAATCTGCACCAGCGAAGGTGATCCACTGTCACCACTGTTGAAACACCACCCACTGCCTCACTGTGCTCACATTCACTGTTTGGCCTCCATAAATGCTCAGCAAATGTCAGTGAATGTCAGTGGGTGGCATTTTTTTCTGCATGGAGGAGTTCAGTGACAAACCTTTGCTTCATGTGTACTCCCATGTCAGATGCCTTTTTGTCAGACCTCTCCTCTGCTGCCATCTGTCACACAGCAACAAAATGTAGCAGAATATTGGTGGGAAGGTTAAACCTCTATTGCCATACCAACATACCCCTCTGATGTCTTGGGGGGCAACATAATAAAACAGGAGTTATATGAATACAACAGGAGATAAGGATGGCAAAAAATACAACAGATTTTGTGAAGGGGCTCCCATGGGGGTATGAGAAATTGAGGCCAAGGTACCTGACCTCAAAACTGAGCAAATCTACCAGTAAAAGTTACGACTAATTAAAAACCCACCAATATACAAACTATGATTATGGCTTGTGTAATATACTGGAAACGATTCAACTGGGTTTTATTTTTCCAGGAGGAACTTACACTTCAAAAAACTAGAAGAGTTCTTTGAAGATGACCAAGTTGATAAGGGTGATTCAGCTTCTATCACAGTCCCTAAGCTTCCAGAAAGTTTTGGAAAAAATCTCTTGACAGAAGCTCTCAAGGAAGCTACCTGTTTGTACTTAAAGCTCTGAAACAAACATTAGCATACATAGTCACTTGCCACAACGCAAGGACATTACTGTTCTCACAGGGAATCTGTGCTATGACTTGGTAAAGAATGATGGCAACTGCTAAGCAATCTGCAAACAGAAGATTTGCTTTGTTAAACCGCAAATTACATGAGATCACTCAAGTTGGTGCTCTCAGTACAGATTATTTCAGTTCTGGAACCCATGCTGAAATATTAACCTGGTCTCATTTGAGCATGGTGCTGCAATCACAGAATGGCTGAAGCTGGAAGGTACCTCTGGAGACCACCTAGTCCAACTCCCTGCTCGAGCAGGCTCAGCTACAGCAGGTTGCACAAAATGGCATTTAGCTGGGTTTCTCCAAGGACAAAGACTCCACAACATGTGCGAGCAACCTGTGCCCATGCTTGACATCACAAGGAAGCTCTTTCAGATATTGAATTGGAATTTCCTGGTTTCCAACTGGCCCTTGTTGCCTCTGGTCCTGCCACAGGGCACCGCTGAGAAGAGCATGGCAACATGTTCTTTACCACCCCTCCCCTACTCCCAGGTATTTATATACACTGACAAGCCAAGCCCTGAGTTACAGCACCTTCTCCAGGCCGAGTGGCCCAAGCTCCCCCTGCCTCTCTCTGTGCTCTGGTACATCCCAGAATGGAGCCCTGGCAAGCAACCTTGGCTAGGATCACAGTTATAGCAACCACAAGTCAGCAGGGTGGTCAAAGACTTGAAAAGCAAGGGAGGCATCTGTTGTGCTCTCAGCAGTGATAAAGTGATGATTAAGGAAAAATACGTTAGATCTTATAATTAAAATATTTTTTTTGTGTTGCTGTTCTCATTGTGTATTTTTTTTTAAACTACAGTTAAAACTATACAGGTGATAGAGGCAAAGGTATCTCTCCCTGTTTTTTATCAGACTCCTGGCACTAGCCAACTCCAGCAGCTGCAGAATGCTCCACACCCTCAAGGCCTCTGTAAGTATCAACAAATAACTCCTAGCAAAGCAGTAATATATGTACACACACACATATATATATGTAAAAAACTATATAACATTTTCAATCAATGAAAGATTGGACCAGGCATGGACTTCTGTGTATTAGAGAACCAAAGTGCCTGTGATAGCTGTTACCTGGGAAGTTTCCCAGTTTACAGCCATTCTTTTCACAATATGTTCAGATTCATGTGCCTCTCCGGAACACTGGGCTGCACATGTACGTACATCCATTACTAACTCGGCAGGCCTGTCTGGAATTGACAGTTCATAGCATCGGCAGGTTCTCATTATAAGGCATCCTCACTGCATTACTAGAAAAGCAACAGCCTGAGCGTGCCAACAGAGAATTGATCTGAGGAACCACACTAAAAGATGCCTTTGATTAGATCAGTGCTACGTCTTGTATCTTAACCAAGCATGGTTTGCAGACTACAGAAGAAGTTGAGAAAAACCAACAGCAATTACAGGAAGTCAAAAATTACTGAGAGAGGAAGCAGAGATGCTCTGGGACTTCACAGAGAACAGTGACTGGAAATAAAGCAGTGCCTCACAACAGAGGCCGGAGACAGAAAAAAAAGTTGCATGAGCAACAACTACTGAGCTTGATTTCTTCAAACAGGCAATGAACTCCTGTCTGGAAAATTCAAATGAACCTCCGAGGCTACTGCAGATACAAGGTACAAAGCACATTACCAGATGCAGGAACTGCAAAGGCAACAGTAGAACATCTAACAGCACGGGTATTTTCTAAACATTATCATCAGGGGAACAAAGGAAACAACATTAAAGTTACACAAAGTAAAAGCCCAGAATAATGTGTTTTCAAACACTGTTTGATTTACCTTATAGACATTGAGCAATGGAAAAGATGACATGAAGGCTACAATGCAAGCTACAGTGTTTGCATTACAAGTGTATTTGCAAAATGAGTATGTAAGGATTTTATGGCGGCTTAAAAGCCTTAATATCGAAAACTAACCATAAAGCACCCTACAAACCATGATCCTGTAACAAATAATGACAGTATTTAATGTCTTAGTTGCACTGGCGCTGTCATTGCTACCAGTATCAAGTCTCCCAAGGTCTTTATGCATCCCTACAATATTTACATTCCTCTAGAGTCATCAGCAATAGGTTTTAGATTGCATCAGCCAGCAAAATCAGGTTCTAGGGTTCATTATCGATCTCCTCATATAAACTGGATGTATTAATGAGCTGCCTGGCATCTTTTAAGAAGATTTAATGTGAGAGGAGAAAATGCCAGTATTTTGCACTGTCAGCCTGCAAAAAGCTGCATGTTTACCTTGAGAATACAGTAAAATGCAAATTGATTTGTGCTTACAGAAAAGAAGTTAAACTTGCACGGCCTGCATTAAAAATGTGAAGTATATGTAGAATGCTGAGTACTTAAATTCAAAAAGCAAAGATTATTTTCCCAGGGCGCTTTACACAGTTTCAGTGTGGAGTAATGTTATATACCAGAGATTGCCACCCATTTGCAGCTGAATGTCAGTGCTGTCTTTCTTCCTTCTCACTCTACCAGGGGACACTGCCCTTCTCTCCTATGGACAATTGCTACTACCACGCCTCTGCCCCCTCCAAACAGCTGTACTTTGCATCTTACCATACCTCTCCAGACAGGAACAAAGATCAGCAGGCAAATGAATAAAGCGTCTCTAGATATATGTTGAATGGGATTCATAATGATCCTCTCCATCACGTGTAGAAACAGATTGAGGAAAGTGGAAGTTCTCCCTAAAGTTCTCTTGTGGCTACCAGGTATCAGCAATTTTCAATACTTCTCTGTCATTGCTGGCACTCTACCACCAGCCTGAGCAAGGCAACTCAGAGGCGAGCCAAAAAGACAGAAGGAATCAAAGTTGGAAAAACCCACCAAACCACCATGGAGACACCAAGGCCAGAGGCAGAATCATAGAATCACCAAGGTTGCAAAAGACCTCCAAGATCAACCAGCGCAACCATCTACCTACCAAAAATATTTTCCTCTAAACTATGTACCTTTGTACCACATCTAAATCTTTATTGAACAGCTCCAGAGACAGTGACCCAACCAGCTCCCCAGGCAGCCCATTACAGGGCCTGACCACTCTTTCAAGAAGTTTTTCCTAATATCCAACCTGAATTTCCTTGGTGCAACTCAAGGCCATTCCCTCTTGCTAGTCCTACAGCTAGTTACCCGAGGGAAGAGGCCAACTCCCACTTCACCGCAACCTCCCTTCAGGGAGCAGTAAGGTCTCTCCTGAACCTCCTCCAGACTGAACAGCCCCAGTTCCCCCAGCCACTCCCCATATGCTCCAGTCCCCTTACCAGCTTCGTTGCCCTTCTCTGGACATGCTCATGTCACGCTCAGGGCCTTCATGTCTTTCTTGCAGTGAGGGACCCAAAACTGAACACAGTACTTGAGGTCTGGCCTCGTCAGAGCTGAGTACAGAGGGATAATGACCTCCTTGCTCCTGCTGGTTGCACTATTGTTGATACAAGACAGGATGCCATTCGCCTTCTTGGCCACCGGGGCACACTGCTGGCTGATTTTTATCCAAGTATCGATCAACACCCCCAGGCTCTTTTCCTCTGTGCAGTCTTCCAGCCACTCTGCCTCAAGCCTGTTGTCTTGCCTGGGGTTGCTGTGGCCAAAGTGCAGGACCCGGCACTTGGTCTTGAATATAGCAGTCAACAAAGTTAACTTGACAGTCCTACAGGAAGTAAGACAGAGTTAGTACAGAAACATATTCAGGGTGACACATTAGTGAAAAAATGAGAGAGAAGTTAGATCTGCAAGCATTGCTTTGCACTTTGCTCTCTCCAAGGCCACCAGCACCAGAGGCTGCCCTACGCTTCAACACATATTCGTATAAGCTACATACCTCAATTTTCATTCCTCAGAGAGCTGTTCCTACATCAGTCAATATAGTCTTCGGTTGCATCTCACTCCCAAGATTTCCCAAAACCTTTTCTTCCTCCAGATCTCAAATTTACTTCCCAGCTTCTACGCTGAAGAAGCACCATGAGGGAGAAAATTTCCTCCTGTTCTTGAATGTTTGCAATGATTGGAGACATGAAACATGGACCTACAGAGCAGGGACAGGGAGGAGCACCAATGCACCATCAAAATAGTACTTTTGTTAAAACTGTCTCTTCTCAAAGCACAACAGAACACTTCCAAAAGAAGTCACTCCGTTTTACGAACAAAGCAATGCATCGTCAACGTGCTGGCCTGCTGCTCAAGCAGGTCCCTCCCAGGAACTGAGACACTGCGCCTTCACAGAAGCATTAGGATAATCTCATTTAGAGCACGAACAGCCAGGGCTAGGATCCACACTAGAAAGGAATTAGTGAAGGAAAACAGAGCAAGGCATCTTGTCATCCTGAAAAGGCGAAGGCGTCCTGCAGAGGTACAAGCACACATCCTGCTCCCTTCTGCAGCAGAGAGGGGAATGCCCTTCTGGTTGTGCTCCTGCCGAAGGGGACATTCAAGTGTAAGAGCCGCAAGCATCACAGCATCAAGACATTAAACTGTAAATTGGAGCAGCTGAGCAGAGGTACCTTTTCGCACTCCTAACAAACCTCTGCATTGGAAGCTGCCCAATAGATATAGAACTACAAATCTTGGCAAACCAACAAGAGAACCAAAATGATGCGCTAGATACTAGAAAACATGAAAAACTACAGATCAAAAATCTAAGGTGAAATCCCTGTCCATATGAGGAAATAGAGACAGGATGACCAGAACAAAAGAGGGACCCAAACTGCAAAAAAAAAAAGCAAGGACATTGACCAAGTCCCAGAGTTTACCCCAGCAATTGTTTACTCTTTAATACATAATGCTTCAGACCTGTTCAAGGACCTCAATTTGTGTGTTTTTATCACACCAGATTACTTGAATAGTTATATTAGTCTAAAATAATTTCCTCTGAAGTACTGTTCAATGTAACCCTTTACCTCTTGATTAAACATTGGCCAGTAATGAACTCAATGCATGGTGTCATGTAGGCCATACAAGAATCTGGTTAGAATAATTACAGTTCCTCATTCTTTCAGTCTCAAAAAATGGAATCTCAAAGGCAGGGATTACACAAGCCTGCTGGCTGGCTGCATGCCCTGCTCAGTGCAGCCCTGCTCGGGTGGCACAGCAGGGCATGTATTCCACAGGCCACTTCCTCCACTCATTCTGGGTGTCGTGGTTTGCTCTCTGAGGAGACACCTTGCCACCAGGTCCTGGATGGACTAAGTGTTTCCTGCTGGACAGGATGCGTTCTCTCTTCTTTCTCTCATCAAGGTTGGCAGTGGCTGAAAGAGGCAGTTCTTGAAGCCCATCCTCTGCCCCTCGCTGGAGAAGGGAGTGTGTCACTCACAGGCAGAAGCCAAGCCAGACAAAAGGCTGTTTGTCCAGCACCTCCGTCAGCCCTCCCTCTGCTCATCCCCTCCAGCTCTAGCTCTGTGTACATCTAGAAAGATACAGCTGTCAAGAAAGTGAAAAGGAGCGAAGCAGAAGAAAAAGGTATGTTTCGCTCCTGAAATTATCCTTGTACACTTGTTCTTCTGGTGCTAGTTACAGACTGCAGAATTAGAAATATATAGGGGAACATACAGAAGAAGATTTGGGAAAATCAGATACATTGTAGGCAAAAGATGTTATTTGAGACAGATGCGTGGATATGATCCAGCTAAAGATCATTCTTTCCTATCTTGCTCTTTGTCAAGGTTGGATGTCATGTATTGACATCTGAAGTCATTAAATGTGCTATATTGCCTTCCTGTACTCAATATTATTGCAAAGCTGGTAAATGTGGAGAGAGGTGCTCTCACAACGAATTGCTGACTTTAAGAGAACCAAATAGATTTTAATGAGAACTCAATTTCTGGAAAGAATCATGGTATTGATGGGAATTACAAAGCAGCAATTCACCAAATTCATTCTCAGTGGAATAGCTGCTGTCCTCACAATGCACCAACTGTTCAAGCAAAACAGATTTGAATACTTTTTTTTTATGGAAGAAAGTTCTTTATAATAATATCAGTTATGCAGTTCTTGTGTAAAGATTTCTTACAAATGCACTAATAAGCCTAGCTATAATGCACTAACCGAAATATTAAATGTTAAGTTCCACTTTTTTTACAGAATCTCAAAGCCAGGAATTGCAGGTGTTCCTGAAAGATAATCTGACAAATAACTAATGACTAAAGGGCATTTAATTCTGAGTGAGCACTTTTAGCTCTTGAACTGCACACACATTGAGAGTGTGATGTATACATATAATACACACAGAAAATAGAATTTCTTCACTTTTTAAGGCAGAATTAGCCAGCTTGCTAACCCAGCACGTCACCAGACTGACTGGAAAAGATCATACACCACGTCAGCATCAGATAGTGTATCACTCGTTTTTAGGATTAGGCAACTGGAGATGCACAGAAAAGCACAACAACTCTGAGAAGTACAGTTAAGAGAGAAAAACTGTAAACATGCATCTTTTCCTAAACCTGAAGGATCTCCTGGACACCCCGAGACATACATTTCTGTGCCATTCCTCACTTTTCCCTGTTTTTGTCTCCTGCTTACACCAGAGCTCCCAGCAGTGTCACAGGGACTTCAAAGCACATCACTGTTCTCATGAAATAGGACCCTTTAATTCACAGATCTAGACATTGAAACTTTTTTTTGTCTGATCTTTTTCTGACTACAAGATGGTGCCAAATTGCTCGGCAGGACAACTCAGATGCTCTGTGCTGAATGACCAGGGATAGCAGTAATTCCTCAGTTCTCCAATGAAACGGTTTGCTCTAAAAATCTTTCAAAGTATTTGTTTGCCCAGCTGAACTTCTTCCCTGAACTTTACTTACACTATGTCAAAGTAACCAGGGAATTAATTCCTTAAAATGGATTTCTGCAACTACTAGGAGCTCATTTTAAATATTTGTAGATGGCTTAACTCCTCTGTTAGAATTGAAAGTGATATGGTCTTGATAGAGCAATCTGGTCAGGCTTAGCATGGCTGGCATTGCTGCTTTTTCAGAAGGCTTTACATAAATGCAACACCATTTGCTGGCAGTGATTCTGTGGGTCACTTCGGAGATGGGATTTGTTCACATTTGCCTCATTTGTTTTATGAGAGAAGACTGTTTCTGTGCTATGCAGAGGCAGATAAGGTCTTTGACATACAATTTGAAGTAAATACACACTTTCTAGCTCTGCTGTTTACCTAAGCAATCAGTGATATTTCATCACCTCTGAAGCCACGGCTTGCAAGAAGTTGCAGCAGTTTGTCAGGAAAAAGAAGATTCTGCATCTGAAAGGTCTGCCAGGTTTATCACCACTGATCCTGTGCAGGGAACTGCTGAAACACTCCAGGTCCTTAGCAATCTTTCACCTGCAAATAGGCACCGTTCTCTTACAGTACAGGAACAATCGTTTGAAGAAGGGTCTTCTAACTGAAAGTTTCCTTTCAGTTACTAACCACAAAAAAAATAGGAAGTATTCAGGAAAAAAACAATTTTCATAAAGTACTTTTCTGAAAAGCAGCAGTACTGAGTAGGCAAGATGCGTAACCTGCCTGTGAGTGAAGCTGTTTATCCACAGCTCACTGGCACATGACTTTGCTAATACCCCTTTTGGCAGCCATCCATATTGACTCTCAATGATGCACTATAGCAACATCTTGCTGTACTCCAAAGTGAATACTGAGTTATCCGCAACTGTAGATCACGATTCTTGAATCCAGCAATTTGACAGCATGCAGAAAATCTGTCAGTTTTCAGGACAGAATGTGTTCCTACTAATTTAGAGCAGATCGGCAGCTGGCAACAGATTGAAATGAGCACTCCAGCTAAACTCCATGTAAGGAAAACTCATCTAAATTAAGTACAAAAAACGTGCACAAGATATTATAAATGTCTCATCCTCAGGGGAGCAACTTGCAGAATAATCCAACCACAGAAAACAAAGACAGAAACCTCATCTGTTTCCTAAATCTCTCTTTCATGGAACGTTTCTTCCATTAAATACTTACATAATGAAGTTCAATTATTTGAACAGAAAAAAAAGTTAAATTGTATGCCTCAACACTGAGGTTTATCAGGGTACAGTACAAACGTCTTTGAGCTTTAGACATCTCTGAGCAGTACCCTTGTAACCGCAGTATTTCCACTACAAAACAAAGCCATTATTATAACAACGCAGATTCTTTACTTGTGTCTAAAAAGTAACATCAGACAAAGTTAGAACAATTTTTACTTTATTTGAGAAGTGGTTTTGAAGCCTAAAACCAATAAAGACAGTGCGTTATTCAATACTGCACTCTAAGGCAATTTAAAAATAGGTCCCCAAGGCTCCATTACCAGTAGTTTATAGGAGTCTCCTACTCAAAAGGTCATGTACAAGTTCACAGAAACTAGAAGGAATTGTTCAATTAATTTTGTTCCTGTGACGGAAGTTTGAAAATACACAAGAGTTTATTTTCACTTTAGTCATATTCCTTAACGTATCAGCCAATTTTTAATACTTTATTTGGTTAGTGATGTTCCAAACACACAAAATCTTACAGAAAATATAATTGAAGGGCAACAAAATGTAGCATTTGATCCCTAATATCAATGCAAATTACCAGATTTTCCACGTCACCTCTGGCTTGCCATTCATCGGCTGAAGAAACAGAATATCAGCAAGATAGCTATGGTAGTTAAGTGCCTACACAGGAAAATATACTACAAGTACAGTAAATATATATATTTAATAGCTTATTGCTTGTTTTTCAAGGGTGACTCAAGTGTTCCACAAAATAACACAAGCAAGCCTCAATTATCCAAGTGACCTCTATGCCTGACGTGCCCTATTTTCTTCTTATCTAGATTAAAGCTATGGCACCTGAACTTGGCATTTGATGGTCTTTGCTCAGAGGGTGTTTTATTTCTAATTACATCGGGGTTCATTTAGAACACCATATCCTGCAGCCACATGTGGCAGCATTAAAGGGATCAACTAAGTGTCAATGGAATGAAAGACAACAAAAACTTTCTAGATACTACCATAGTTAGAACTAGGAATGCTTGTATCTTTCATGGGGAAATGTACTATTAATGTTAAGTGAGTGACTCATTTCAACATTCTCAACCAGCCAAAATCACCTGAAAAGCAATGAGGCTCACGTTCTCCCCGCCTTGGTAGCCAGCAACGTGCTCACTCACATTGCTGAGAGAACACAGCCAACTCAAAGCAATTTTCTCAAGGTGAGAGGGCAAGCAACAACAAAATTGCCAGGAACAGAAGCCTCAGATCCCAGCGATGGGATTCCCGTGGTTGTACAGAAAGTAATGAATACCAATTTCATGGCAATCTTATTTACTTTCTGTGAGAAAATGCCCTCCAACACAGAGGCTCAAACCTCCAGAAGTTCACAGGAAAGACAGAAAAATGTAAGATAGAAAGCAGACTGGGGAAAGAGATCTATCCAACCACTGTATCTGTGTCATGTACCTCATTTTTATTTAGCACTGCTGCACAGGAAACTCTCAAAAATGAAGATGCTCTCAGTTCTGCTTCTGCTGAGCGCCCTCCTGGGTGCCCACACAGTGCCCTCCCGGAGGCCTTCGTGCTACAAGAGGGTCCTGCACAACCACAGCTGCCACAGCATCCTTGAAAGCACGGCGAGCCTCCGGCGAGTTGATGAGAGCCTGCAGGACCACTTCTGGGAAGGGAAAGGCTGCGAGACCATCTGTTACTGCAACTTCAAGGAACTGCTCTGCTGTCCAAAGTAAGATTACATTCTTTTCATAGAAACTCGGGGGGTTCTGTACAGCCACTCCTATTTCTATCACTTCACGGTTTCCACTGCTGGAATAAGGTACCATTTCGGAGAAGTGTATCTTTTCAAGTGGCTTGAAACTGTATCAAGATGTATCCGATTACCTGACACACTGTCAGTTTTCTGTGTTTGTTTTTGAGAGCCTCACCCGGGACGTGCTTAGCATAATTTGCGAACCTGCATGTCCCAGCAGAGGGGAATTAAGCATTTAGATTATCCAACTTTTGACTCTTCTGCCAGCAACTTTGATCTAAACTAGGTCTGAGAACTACAGATCCTTACGTGCAGCACTTTGCAGTGAAGATGTTTTCAGGACCATAAACAAAGCCATTTGATTTCTGTTACACAACAAAGAGCTACGATGCTATTGTAAGGCATGTGCAGATACGCCAATCAAGTAAACGATTCTTTAAAGACATTTGTTTAAAGAAGTAAAGCAAATGGGGGGAGAACAGGTCCACAAACACCTGCAAGGGAGAAAAGGATTGAGCTGACTTCTCCTGCTGGCTGACCATGGGCTGACAACACAGAATAGCGAAGTTCTCATGAAATCTGGGGTTTTCACTGTTTTACAGAAAGAATGCATATCTCAACAAAAGTAATACTAAGTGAATAAGCACAAACTGCCCACACTGAAGTGAGAAACATATTAAGGGGCATTATTTCACTTGGCTTTCCAGCAATTTTTTTTTTTCCAGGAAATTTAGATTAAACTATCAGTACTTGACAACTTATTAATACTTCAGGGACATTATAATGTGACAGCATTATATAGACAAGCAGAAATGACTTTCTATACCAGCTCCTCTTGCCAAACTTTCTCAAGTCCCCTAAAATCCAATAAAAGGTAAATTTCAGCATTCTTGTATGGGAATAGATTTGAGCCAAGTGGCAAGGACTCCTCCTGAAGCTAGAAACCTCACATTCAAACTGAGAGCAGGGTTTAAGTAATTGTTGCACAAGATATGGTGCCCTCACCTTGAGCACACTTTAGGTTTCCATCTTTAACCTCTGAGCTTTGAACAGCCCAAGAAAGCCTCCAACTTGGATACAAATACATAAGGAGGTCTTTTTTCACCCGTCTTGTACAGAATATCTACTCTGCAGGTCTGCCCATAGAACTAAATGCACTGAATAGTGTGTGTACACACACCAGAGTTCTTTGTTTTTATAACATCATATATTTGATAAGTATATCCTCCCAAAGCTAAAATACCTTGCTAGAACTCTGAAAGTTTTGCCACCGTTTCTGAACCAGGCCAGCAGAGGAAGAAATATACAGTGTCTTCATCCTGACCTGCAGCTGCATTTGCATTGCTGGAAGGGCATCCCATAAACACAGTGATTACACATACATCCTAGCAAAATCTGAAAAAAAAACCAACCCTGGAAATGCATGACATGCTAAAGCTCTCATAATTATTTAAAAATCTAATATCTTTCAGGGAGATTTTCTTTGGGCCGAAGATATCTTTTGTGATCCCCTGTAACAGTGAGTGATCAACAGCAAGCCTGCTACTGAGGACAACAGACATCATTCTACAATCACAAAATATGCTTTCAAGGGGAAAAACAAAGCCAGCAACAGTCAAAACAAACCAAACGTCATCCCTAAGCACATTGTAGAAACTCTATACTGGGGAAAAATTTCCTTTCTATGCTTTGTGGAACATGTAAGAAGTTCTCTTTTTGGATATGGTAGCTGTCTTAATTAGCTCCATAATGATGTGAAAGACTGTACCCGCTCATAATTGTCCCAATATTCATCTCGTAGCAAAAAAAATAAATACCCTTATAATAACCACAACATTCTCAACTGATTTTCAAAAACGAACATCAAGCTTAAGCCTTCGCATGACTAAGAGTGACTCTTGCCAGAATCCACTGCAGTGCATCTTCCTATTGCTTTATTGCTGCTTCACAGTTAGCGTTGTTTTAAGCTGATGACAGTCAGTATCCGGCACTTCTGCACACAGGCTCCCACTTCTATTTGGGTGCCTTCAAAAAACAAAACCCACTAATTCACATTATTCATGTTTGAAAATTTCATTGGAAAAAAAGAGTCAAAATTCATATTAATAGTACTAAGGTACATGTAAGTGATAATTAAGTCTAAACTGCTAATTGCATCAGAAATCTTGAAGTGTTCAACATTGAGCTTTTAAAATACTACAACAGCAGTGATATAATATATATATCTATATTCAGAAAGACTTAGAAAGAGGATGGGACAGTAACATGAAACATGTAGTACAAAGGTAACCATGTTTTACCTCTTGAACTAGTGTATTGCTCACATAGGGACATGGTTAGTGGGTATGGTGGGGATGGGTTGATGGTTGGAATAGATAATGTTAGAGGTCTATTCCAACCTTAATGATTCTATGATAACAACCTTACAACAGTACTCTGAAAACTGCTACCACCAGCACACCAAACTTATTTAACATATAATATGAAATAGCACAAAGACTGTTTTACTTCATCCGTTAGTAAATAACGCTTGGATACGCGTAGTGGTAGGTTAATTATACATAACCAATAATAAGAGTTTCAAGTAAATCTGCATTTACTATTTTTGCCAAGTAATTTTTAGAATATTGATTGTTAAACAGTTTGTATCATCAGGCTTTTAAAGCCTGGTTCATACAATTATTCCTGAGTCATTTGGGCCTCCTACAAAAAAATCATTTAAGGAGGATGGAAGGAATCTGGCAACTCACTATCAAAATAACCGAATTCAGTGTTCTGCTACAAAAACATACGGTATCCACTCTTGTGCAAAGTCCTCTATAACCTGCTAGTAGCAGTGAGGACATGTAGTTTCTGTGAATTGTGCCACCTCGTTTCTTTGCCAATCAGGTAGTGAGTATCTGCCATTCAGAGCTTCCCAGAGCAACAGCAACAAAACTTAAGGCAGATGCACAGCTAGGTAGTAAAGTCAGTAGATGATTTTCAGTTACTTCCCTTTCACCACTATTGAAGTGGGAAAATACATAATCTGATGGAAAAAAAACTTTTGCTGCTTTCCACATGCAGCAGTACAGGGCCACAGACCTATTTCCAATAGAAGCTCTTATTTTTTTCTCTCCTCACTCTGCTTCCCTCTAGAAAAAGCTTCCACAGGTCCTGCCAAACCTATGCAGGAACATTCTCCATCCTGTAATAAAGAAAAAGCCTTTATCCTTCAGGTGTTCAAGTCAGTGCCAGGCTCCCTGGCTGTCTCCCCAGCCAATGCTGTGAAGATGACAAATGTAACTTGTGCAAAGGACATTTCATAAACAACTTTACAGACATTGCCATGAAATGAGTACTGAAACATCTCTCCAAAGGAATACCAACTTTACCCCGCACTAACTCGATATCACTAACCAGCTTGAACTTCAGCCAACACTGCAAAACTCCAATGTGGAAAGACATACGACACCGTAAGTGAAAGAAATTAGCAAAATGGAGCATCGTGGTTGCAGTGATGCTTTCCAAAAAACTTCACAAGGTTAACACCAGCAAATCAGACCACAGAAATACTGCTCTCTCATTTTTCCCCAAATTTAAGAAAGAGCTTTTGAAAATCTGCTAAGGTTAGAAGTTGCAATGAATGCTAACCAAATAAACTAAAGCTGTGTCTTCCTCTTCTTTAAGCTTCTTCTCCTTCCACCTTTTCTTCAGCCAATGCACACAGCTTAAAGAAATCATACTTCATGTACCACACATTTAGGTTAACACAAAGCTAACAATGAAAACACAAGAAATCATACATAACACTGTCTTCAACATCACAGATTTTACTAAGATACCAAATTGAACTAATATTTTGCTCATGTTACTTTTGGTGTGTTGTTTTTAAACAGGTCTGAGTTAACGCATGCAATGAACAAGAAATAGCATGCCTAATAGAAGGTACCATATCAACCCAGCATAAACTCAGTCTGCCATTCTCCAATTAAGGTTTTAGCAGCAGTCTATGTGAGATGAATGGGAAAAGCCAGCAGCTGAAGCATTTCTTCCCAAGCAGAAGGACTTCTCAGCACAGTGAGCTGCAGGCATCTTTTCATCCATGCTTATAGTATTGAAATTCAAGAACTGCTTTTTTTATTGCCTTTTTTTTTTTTTTCCCCAATTTTAATACAAGAGCAGGAAGGCCTCAGTGCTTGGAAGCACATATACCAGCAACAGCAAGATGAACAAACAAATCAGAAAAGCCCACATAAATTCTGGCTTCCAAAGAGGAAAATGAGAATGTTATTCAGTCATTTCTGCCCAGCTAATAACTGGAACTGTCAGTTAAAGCCTTTTACCTCAAGAAAAAGAGCCCACTGCAAAGTCTACTACCATAACGTAGGTTTTTTTTGTTTGTTTTTCAAGACAGCACTGCATTGTGAGAACTTGAAGTACATTCATAAATGTATCCTTGGTACACTTGAATTGAAAAATATTTTTATATCATTACATAAGTAGTCAAAGCTGAACTATTAAGTACAAGTAACTCACTGAATAAGTTGGACACACCCACTTGAGCAACAATATCAGTAATATTTATTTAAAATAGTTTGCGAGGAAATTTGTTTCATAAGAGATGGTTTTCAAACAAATCAAGGTTATGAAAAAATAAAACAGAGAAACTCTCTGGGGAGAAAAAGTTACAAAGAAAGCTTCTGCATATCAACAAAAACTCTCAGTCTTTTCATTTGCAGCCTGAGTCTCAGTCCCAGTCTTTGCTGCCTAATGAACACCACTATCCATCTTTAGATCTGGTTTGTTCTTGTCATTCTTGACCGAGTAGATGAAATACGCTAAGGTGTCCTTTTCATTCACTGGAATTGTCCTAAAATGGCAGCCAATTATCTACAAAGGAAGAATGCAATGAAATTAAACACTTATATGCAAAAACTAAAGATTCAGATTTATATAGACTAAATTAAAAGCTTAGGATAAAGGAAACTCTGCCTCCCTTCAAAAGTCTTTAGTAACATGTAAGGTAGGAAAGCAACTGTTTCATCGAGAACTCAAGCAAATACAGTACAGTACCCTTATTTCTCAAATAAAATGCCCAGAAAATTATCAGGAAAAAAAAAAAAAGATTTCTCCCAACAAGTGGAGGAGTATCGTTACATCTGTACAGTTACTCCCTGAATACAGAACATGTAATGTCTATAGATTATCATGGACCTACAGCACAGAAACGAGGCTACTGCTCATTCCTCAGGCTGAAGGGGGGTCTGTATCAAGCCGTGTACAAAAAAAAAGGAAGACTCAAATACAGGAATTTTTAAGAATGAGCACTGAAGATTTATCTCTTTGAAACAGCGTTGTCAGTGACAAAAATTCACCATGCTGTACGTGCTAACATGTGTCAGCTTCTGCAGTTATTAAAGCTCTTTTGTCATTGCAAAAGTTTTTTTGCCCCTTCAGCACAATGGACCAGCAGCTTTATAAGGAAATACTCAGAAGCACTGCCTGCCCCAGTCTATTCTCCAGCTTCTTGAAGAATACATTTCTAGACTAAAAATAGCAAGAGGAAGTGAGAAATTGAGACTGCTCATTGACCTACCACATAAGTATAAATACTTAACAACATAACTAGCAAGTTTGAAAGCTTTCTAAAACACACTTCAGAAAAAAAAAAGAAAACAAAACAGAGACAGTTTGACAGAGCCCTTTAAGTTGGACTTGTAAGTAACAGCTAACAGAAAATCCCCTGTACATTTGGGCAAGCAACAAGAAATCATATGCACTGTAAATGACAGTAAGTTCTGCAGCTACAGCTCACAAGGACCTTTAGGTCAGTCAAAGCGCACATGACAGAAGCTATGCCTGTTCACATTGAGCAGCACATGAAGCATAAGCTACTGCAATAATCTCATGGGATGTACCTAAAGCAGACCCTTAGAAATGCCAGTTTTACAGAACAAAAATTGTTTGTGCTTTTTTCAAATCAGTCCTGCTAATTCAAGAACAGGATGTATCCATGCATCAATTCTCACATTAAAAAAGAAGAATTATTTTAAATTCTTAATTGTAGAGGCAGCAGCATTGTTCTTCTACAGCTCAGCCCTTGAGAGCTCTCATGCATTTAAAAACCTTGGCTTTAATCTGTGCTAATTAGTAGAGATCAACAAAATGTCTGCAGTGAAGTACAACCGAGCATTACAACACAAAAATGAAAAGGTGGCGGCTATCCCTCCCTGCTGAAATGATCACCAGTGCTGTTATGTATTTGTGTCAGTAGGATGCAACTGTGTTTTTACAGTGCAGAAGAACTACTTTAAAATTGCACTTCCATACAGAAGAAATGCGTACAGCTGTACTCACATACAGCTTAAGTGCTTTTAGAAATAGTGATAAAAAAAACAACCCAGTTTTTAACTGAGATTAATGATCAACAGAGGACTTTTTCAGGTTTCTGCACTTTCTATACATGTACAGATGCCTATATTAATCAGTTTTTTAAAGCCAAGCCTGAATCTTACTAGAACATCACTGCTACCTCTCAATTTTTACTTATCATCAACAGGATACTTAAGGTGAAAGTGTGGCTGATGCACAGGTAGTAAATCCATGGTTCTATGATATTCAAAGATTCACAGGTCACCTTACTGTTCAACTTACTGTTTTCAAGCAGCACACATTCCTTCTGAAAGGTAAGAGTCCCTTCTCTGGAAAGAGCTCTTACTTCTGATCTACTTGGCTCAGGAGCTGTGGCAGTGAGAGAAGCTAGATAAGCAGCTCCTTTTTGCTCTCATAAAATTCAGATTATACATGCACTTTATGCAAGGATCACATTGTGTAGGAAAAGAAAAAACCACAATGCATGCCATGGCAAATTGCATTTTCTGTTATGGAATAAACACTCATACGTACTTCAACAAGCTGTGCTTTGTTAAGTCCCGGTCTGGTCTGTAGCTTGAAGTGTCTTTTGTACCTTCGAAGTGTGTTCACTTGTAACTGATATAAATCAACCTAAAAGAAAAGGAGGAAGGGGGAAGAAAGCAACCTAATGTAATTGATAAGGTTTCCCTCATTGATAGTTTGTCCCTCAACATTCTGGAAACTTGCACATACACAACTGTAGACCGTCAGCACAGTAGAGCACATTTTGACAGAAAACAGAACTCCACTCCACACCTTCCAGGAGAAAGAAAAACATTCCAGTTCACTTTCAGAGCAGTTTATTGTTACTGAGTATGGCTCTTCCTCCTCCGTTTAGCAGCAGACAATAGTTGGAACTTACAGTATGATAATTTTTCTGTTATTTTTCTTTTATTATTGTTGTTTGTTCCCCATTTTGAGCATGATAACGCAAAGCACAGTAACAAATCTCATAACATCTATGAAGATGTTGAATCAAAAGGAGGTCTCTGCATTTCAATATCAGCCACAAAGTTTTTCACAAGTTACATGCAAGATGTAGCAGCATAGCTGCACCATGAGACAGCATGCATTAGAACCAATAAAAAGTCTAGAACATGAAGGTTTTTGGCTTGAGGTGGGAGGAGAAAAAAAAGCTGGTCTTGGTCTCCAAAAATATCCCTGCTACAATAAGCACAACAGAGGAGTTATGTACACAGGCATAGTTGCCCAAAACTATTTTTCAGTGTGAGCTGACAGTTCACAGCATTGCACAAGCTCCTTTCAGGGATATAAATACACAGCCTCAACCCAGTACTCGCTCAGTTTTTAATCCCATGAACTCAGATCAACAGCCACTTCTCCCAGCAACAGCTTACTCTCACCTCCTTGACAGTGTAAAAGAAAGTTTAATCAGAATACTAAGGAGGAAAAGAAGCTAAGAAAGCAGGTTGAACAAGAAGTTCTGTTAGGTCAGTTGCAATTATGGCAGTGTTCTCCAAACTTCCTGCATTAAAAACTGGTTAAGGCACTAACTTCTATTTTAAAGTCATCTAGCAGCCTCAGCTATGGAATATTAAATGCAACAACAGCACCAGTGCACTCCTCGTGACCTGGCCAGACTTGATACAACAATGCCTTATGTGTTAGAGGATGGGCATGCCCTGATACTCAAGACAGCAGCACTGTGGAAGTCACCGCCCCTCGGTACAAATCGCTCCTAACATCTACTGCTGGAAACTGGATGGCCCTACATGTGTTCAGCAGTAAACTGGACAGCAGTTCAAAATCAAGGTGGTCAGGGGCCAGTGGGCATCGAAGGCACAGAGCACCACACAGGAAGTGCACACTGCTGTTGCCCCAACAGCTAGCTTAAACTCTCCAGAACCACCCACTTTCCTGCACTACTACCACTGAAAATACATCTTTTTTCTCCTGTTCTAAGAGATATCCATCAGTTGTGTAATACTTTATTATTCTTGTCTGAGTAAACAAACAAGCAAAAGCTGCAGTTACCACTCTGCCAGACAGCTACCTTAAGCCACACAGAATAGCAGGTTTAGAGAGCTTTCAGAGATGCCATCCAATGTTTTTAGCAGACAAAAACCACAGCCCAGCACCAAACTACTCCCAATCTCTTAAAATCCTCTTAGTGAGAGCCTTTGGGCTTGAGCTGCGTGCCTCCAGGCAGGGATTCCTGCACAAAGTTTTATCACTTACATTGCAGATGCTGACCATAAGGATAAATCAACACTATGAGCATTTTCTGAAGAATGCTGGAAAAATCTCTCGGGTGAGGCCAGGTAGGCTCTGCTCACAACTAACACAGAGACCGTAGCAGAAATAATCCAGCACATGTGTAGGATGAAGAAAGCTTTAAATGCATTCACGTTATACCACGAAAAAAGTTTGAAAGTAGTTCACTTCCAAAATGGGTGGTGTTTCACTGGCCTACAGCAGAGAAGGCAAGCAGAAATGCCATCTTATCTCAGCTCCTTTTGAGCAAGACTGCCTGAGCATCTCCGCCCCAACAAGGACTAAAACCAAAGAGCTCTCTCATTGAGAAACTTTCAGCTACGCTAAGTGGTAACTGCAGGTACCATATGCAACACATTTTACATGGAAGGAAAGGACTGGAGGGATGTGGCAGTGAAACATTCACAGCCCAAGTCCTGTGCGTAACTCCCTTCACTCATCAACCCTTACAAAGACTGATTTTGTTAACACGTAGCAAAACAGCTTCTAGTAGGCTCCTGGAGACAAAAGCGTAAGGAAAGTTCAAAACAGCAGCTGTCTGAGATTCTGCACATTTAACACAGAAAATGCACTGTGAAGTTTAGTTTGCTCTTGTCATATTAAAAGCTGAGCGAACCAGGAGCCATGTTCAAAAGCAGGCACAGCAGTGCGTAAGAACAGACTTAACGTAGCTATTAGAAAAACTGTTGGCTACCTCTGGAGTGTCGATGTCTTGCACTGGTGAGTCACCATCGTCATCACTGCCTTTTCTCTTCCTTCTGTTTCTCACGCTCTGAATTAAGTTTTTGTGGAAGTCACAGATATAAAGGTGTCTCGCCTACAAGAGTAAGACCGCATCTTTCAATCAAATCCACGCAAGCTCCTCCCAGCCTGGCGGCACGGAGGCATCTACAGAGACATTCTTTCGGCAGCCTCGCTCACGCGGACCGAGGAGGGGAAGCTCTCCTGCCGGATTCCGCCGCACTAAGGCATTGTTATGCCGCGCGTTACCTCCACCGCCTCGGCCGGAGGACGGGGAAGCGCGGCTATCGGCCGACTAGGAGGGAACAGCGCGCAGCAGGGACACGCGCGCACACGGCCCTCCCTCCAACCGCTCACCGCAACTCGGGGATCGGCGAACAAACAAGCACGAAAGCACGGACGGCGGGCAGCCTCCCTTCCCGCGGGAGGCAAAGCGCCGCCTCCTCCCGCTCCGCGCGGCTTTACCTCCGCAAGGTCAAGCAGCACGCGGGCTGCCCCCCCCCACGCCGGGCAGCCCCCGCATCTCCTCCGGGGGAACCGCCTGCTTCCCTCCGGCTCACAGCTACCAGCACAGTGCCCCCCCCCTCCGCCCCATCCCAGCGCACACATACTCTTTTTAAAAAAAAAAAAAAAAAATTTAAAAAATTTAATAATTTTAATTCCCCCTTCCCTTGTATTTCTGCCCACCGAGCAATGCCCCCCCCCAAAAAAAAGGATGAAGCCAGCGGGTCGGACTTACCTGCGAGCCTCGCCGGAGCCGCGGGCAGGGCTGGGGGGCGAGGGGTGAAACCTGCAGCCCGGATCCTCGCCAAATTCAGGGGTCGGGCTGAGCTGGGAGAGAAAGCACAAAGCGGGAGGTTAGAGAGCTCGCCGCATGCACATGCCCACGACATCGGAAAGGGGGGGGTGGGGGGGGGGAGAGAAAAAAATGTTTGAAAAAGGAGAATAAATGGGGGAGAAAGGGGAGGGGACGGTGCGGGAGAGGGATGCAGGGATGCTCGGGGTCTGGGGTCGGTACATACAGAGCTGGCCGGTGCCGGAGCTGGTCAAGTGATTTTATTTTTAATAATAGTGGCAGGGTGCGTTGGAGCTGAGGTCTCTACCTCTCTCGGGGAGCTTTGCTGAGAAAGCGCCTCTCTGGCAACTTTTTGACGCAAACTCTCCAACCAATGGCAGGGAGAGAGTGATTGACACATCTAAGCCAGGGGGAAAATAATAAAAACACACAACAGGGGGAGGAAAAAACAGGCCGCTGCTGTACCGGGGGGACAATCAAGCGAGAAATAACAGCCACCGAAATGACACGAGAATATACATGAAAAGAACCTGCTCGGTTTAAAAATATACATTATGGAGCGGAGCATATGAAGTCATTGTACAAATTAATGTGATGGACAGCAGCGATGGCGTTAGCGTATTGCCCGGGGAAGGAGAGGAAGGGGAGCAGCAAAAAGCTAGGGGTGGGTGTGTGTGTGTGTGTATAATAATAATAATAACAACAAAAGCTATTAAAATATATAAGTAAATATTTGGGAAGGGGGAGATGCGGAGACTGCCAGGAGCCCTTGGCTGAGCGGCGTGGAGCTGGGCAAGGGGAAACCCACGGGAGGAAATGGGAGACACCCCCCCCACTCGGGACAGAGGGGAGTGGGGTGCCAGGGTACTCCCAGCCCCGGGTGCCCCCCCCGCACCCCCGTTCTTTTTCCCAGGGGCCAAGTGTCCCTGGGGCGAGGGGAATTGAGTCACCTGGGTGGGGCGGGGGGGGGGATAGAAATGTATTTTAATTTTTTTTTTTTATAAGATATATAGGGATGATGGTGTAGAATGGGACTTAGGTGGCGGAGCCGCGTTGAATTTGCAAAATCTGGACGTGCACGAATGTTAATAAAAATAAACTCGGTGCAGCAAAGGGGTGGGGGTGAAGGGGGGCCGGGGGGGTGGATCTCGCACCCCCCGTCCCCGCTCAACTTCTCCCGGGTCGAAGAAACCCCCAAAATAAAGCTTTGGCAAAAGGCAGGAGGACGGAGGCTGCTGAGGTCGGAGGGTGGGAGAGCTCACACACTTTCCTTCACTTCTGACAATAAGTGGGTGGGGGGGGGAAATGCAGCGGCTCGATCATTTTAATGGGGTGACCTATGTTAATGAAGTGATAGCAATTAATTCGCTTCTTTGTGGCTCTCTCTGAGCCTGGCTGCGTGCGATCCGAGGTGGTTTGTCCTTGGACTTTAGGGCAATAGCGAACGGTGTCGGTGCAGCCCGGGCTGGCGGTTTGCAGGTTTGGGATGCTCGGGGTTGGGTTGGGGGTGGGGGGTGGGGGTGGGTTTTGGTTTTTGGTTTTTTTTTTTCCTTTCCTTCCAGAGAGGAGGAGGAGGAAGGAGGGGGAAGAAAGGAAGGAGGGAGGGGAGAGGAGGGGAAATTAAAGAAATAAACAAACAAACAAACAAAATAACCCCTCGCACAGGAGCAGCCGCAGCCCTGCCCGCCGGAGCCGCTCCCACTTTGGCCGCTGGTTGGTTTTGTTTTTTTTTTTTTTGTTTTTTTTTTTTTTGCGAGGCGACTTCGCGGAAAGTTGGTACCCGGTTGGTACCCCCCCGTACCCCCTCGGAACGCCCGGTCCCTCCACTCCTTGGAGTTGAATTTTAGGGGGGTTTTTTGCCTTTTTTTTTTTTCCTCCCAGAGCCGTGAGACTCTTTTGGGGGACGGTTTGTTTGTTTAGTTGAGGGTTTTTTTGGAGGGGGGTAGCGAGGGGCGGCTGCAGCCCCCCCATCCCTTTGCAGCATCCCTCCTCCCCGCAACCCTTACACAGAGATCCGCACCGGGCAAATCCTTCCCTCTCACCTCCCCGCATGTCGGCACGGCCACACCACCCCTCAGCCTCTCCTTTAGCAGAGCACCAGGAATAAATATCCCGATTGAACCCTTCTCCCCACCCCCCCCCCGCCTTTGCCATCGTCTCCCGCCCCCACATATTATTTAATAACCTTAATCCACCTTGGAAGAATGAGAGAGATAATTCGTTCCCGTGTATCCTGACCAGGAGGGTATTTTCGAAATCGATTAAAAATAAAAGGGGGAAAAGAGAAAAAAAAAAAAAAAAAAAAAAAAGAAAGGGGTGTTTGGGGGCTGGAGGAAGCCGGGCTGAGGCAGAGAAAGAAAATTCAGTGCCTGAAGAAAGTAGCTGGGAGAGCAGGTTTGGAAGCGTAGCCCTTGCAGCCCAGCCGGGCTGACATCCCTGCCTGCATCTGCCCGGGCTGCCTGGCCGTGGGGCAGTGGGCAGGCAGAGCTGCTGCCCTGCCTGCAGCCTGCCAGAGGCAGCAGGGACATCCCAGCCTTTCCCTCTGCCTTCCCCCCCTCCACCCCCCCCCTTTTCCCTCTCTCCTCTCCCTCTTTTCCCTCTCCTCTCTCTTTCCCTCTCTTTCCCTCTTTTCCCTCTCTCC